>VYXG01004788.1:0-80780 GCA_013397235.1 Lanius ludovicianus | reverse complement strand
ATTCCCTTTGCTAGTCCAGACCTTGCTTAGAGGCTTTAAAATTTAAAACCTGTCTTTGCTGGCATGACAACTTTATATTGCAAATAATTCTTCAGTGACTAAAACTAGCTTTTAAATCAAAATATCCTATTCTTTTGGGCTTGCACTCCAAAAATTGCTTTTGAAACTTAGAGATCACTAATTGGAAGATTTTAAGGAGATAGATGTTAAAGAAGAGTTCTGAGTTCACTTTCTCAACAAAATTACACGTCCATGTTTTCTACTTAAACATAGACATTTATACAAATGTGCAGTTTAGAAAGAAATGATCACTTCATAACAATTTAAACAACAGAATTTTAAAGTAGTATATGCATTGAATTGAAATTATTGATACAAAATGAGTTGGCTCATCTCTGGGGTAATGCAACATGATGCAGATTTAGTTTGAATTTTTGTGAAAGCAAAAGATAATTAAGACAATTTTCTTTTTTTTCCCTCGCATAAAAATTATCAGCAGAATTAGCATAGTTTTGAGGTCTCGTTGACAAAGACTTGTGTGCTTACTTAGTTTTTATCCATTCTTTGGTAGCCCTCTGAAAAATCATTGGCAGCATACTACAAGCATAATATTACTTTGGGCATAATTGTTGGTATTTTTAAATCTGCGCACTGATGATGCATAGCACCCCATAAGCTTCTATAATCTTCATTTTTGCTGAACTGTCTACCAGTTCCAGTTTGACCTGGAACAGTAGAGCATCTTCTTAAATGTACTTCGCAGTTCTGGGCTCTGGAATGCAAAAATCATAGGGTTGATGATGGCGTTGCATATTATGAGTGTTCCATTCACGTAGAAAATGGACATGTAGCAGGCACAGTAAGGGTTATGTGGGCAAAACCTTGCTAAGAGGATGTGGGGAACAAAGGGAGCCCAACAGCAAAGGAAAACTCCAAGAAAAATAGTCAGTGTAATTGCTCCTTTCATGTTAGCTCTGTGATGGACCGTGCTGGTGGGCAGTGAGGCGATCTTTTTGGCGTGAGATCGAGCCAGGAGGAACATGTGGACATAGAGGCACAGTATGAAAAACATCATCAGAGGGAACAGGATGGTGAAGGGAATGACTGTTGCTGCTTCATAGGAGAAGAGGGCAATGGCAATGCTGCTGCCAGCACAGAACGTCCAGATGATTGCCAGGATAACCAAGGCCCTCCTCAGTGTCATGATATTGTGGTAGCGCAAAGCGTAGAAGATAGTGATGTATCTATCTGCTGCAATAGCTAGCAAGCTGAAAATAGACCCCAGCAAAGACAGAATGAACATGGAATCCATGGCATCATCCAGTTTTTTCTCAAAGTCTCCATGACGGGTCAGGTATCCCATTTTGCACAAGATGATAAAGATGTTCTCCAGAGTTTTGTACAAGCTACCCAACATGTCTGAAATGGCTAAACTGCAAATGAAGAAGTACATAGGCAAGTGTAAATTTTTATTTCTAACAACAGCAATAAGGATAAGTAGATTTTCCAGTATCCCAGCGGCAGCAACAGTGAAAAAAACTTCCTCTGGCACAACAACTTGGGTGCAGTCAGTGATATTTAAGGAAAAATCACTTATGTTTTCGAGGGATGGAATGCTTGTCTGCCCTGGGTGTTTGATTAAGTTGGAAGGTCTCTCAGTGCTCATTCTTCTGGTGGTGGAAAGAGTCTGGGTTGCTTCTTTTTCAGGTTTGACTTTATTCTGAAGTTGACCTTCTTTTGATCAAGGCTTTCTCCTTTATCTGGAGCAATTTTAAGACTTAACTGAAATGTTTGGAATTTATCCTACAATAAAACATATAGAAACATAAATATCAAGAAGAAATTGACCGCACAGATGAGGTAAAAACAGACATACGAAGTATCATCTATTGCAGTTTAAAGCACATAAATAATCACCATAGAGAGACGCAATTGTGTTGGATGAAATAAGAACTGTTCGAGGCTTCACTGAGCCTTAGAGAAAATCAAAGTGTAAATTCTTTCAACTTCAAAGTAATTTTAAAAATATGTGTATTTTTTCTTTACCAATGGGTGTCCCACATTTACTGAAATTGATCTGACAGACTTCAAGAGTCTGGCAATCTTTACTGGCCCAGCTGTTTTCTTTGAGAGAGCCAGGCATTTCTCATGACATTTTCAGTATCATTAGACACAAATTAGACTAACACCAAGACAAACTCTTGTCCAGAACAGTAACATGTTTACCTCCACACTGTTGATGGTGTAATGAAATACCCTCAATTTAGATATGAGCATTTGTAAATATTGATGTATTTAGAGGCATGTTAGATACTGGTGAGAGGCTTTTTTTTTCATTTAAATTGAAACTATCTTTTGATTTAATGAATATATTTCTAAGATCCAAAGTACAAAACTTCTTGTCTATATTTTAAAACTATCTAAAACCCCAAATGTTGATTTCAGCACCAAGATGGTGTTTTATTTTCCCCATAATAATCCTGATCTAAATTATATCCAAGCACATAGGAACCTTTCCAAAGGAATAGACTTTTTACTATTTTCATTAGTGTATAAATTGATATGACATTAATTTAGCCTGAGTATGACCAGTAAACAATAAGAAAGACTTTTTGTTGTTGTCTTTATAGCTAATCTTGTGAAACGCAGATGCAGTTCTGGTATTTAGAAAATCCCCTTTTAAAACCTGTATTTTCACTGAAAGGTTTGTCAAGCACTGGATCAGACTGTCCAGAGAAGTGGGTGAGTCACCATCCCATGAGGTATTTAAATGATGTTTGGATGTGTCACTTAGGGACATGGTTTAATGGTGGACTTGGCAATGCTGGGCTAATGGTTGGACTCAATGATCTTAAAGATCTTTTCTATCCTAAATGAGTCTATAATTTAATTTCATGATTAACCCTCTATTTTTAAGTTTAAACCAGGTTTCTTTGACACTTTCATATCAGTAAGTCTTGAAATTTCCTTGGCCGTTTGTTCACAATCGGGGTTGCTGAATACTATGTCACACTGTTACCGTTTCAAAGGGAGAACTCCAAAGTTCTAATTATTTTGTATACAAACAAGAGTGTGAACACCAGCCCTCATGAATTCAACGAAACAAAATCACTTAAGAGAAAGCATTCAGGAGAGTACCCATACATATCTGAAAACACAGTCTGTGCAGCAGACAAAAGAGACTGTATTGCTCTGCAGCATGCATGGACATTTCCAAAGATAATTAGGTCAACATCTCTCAGTGCATGAAGGAAAGAATTACTAACAAGGACAAGAAACTTGACAGTGTCTTTGTAATGGCATGTTTTTCCTATTCTCACCTGGAGCTACTGTCACAGTTAAGTTTTATGATACCTAATCTAGAACTCTGTTAAGAAGTTTCACTTTTTATAGGAAGTCAGCACAGACACTTCAGACAAACTTCATTTCAATAGGATTTCAACAGGAGAATCAGCTGGCAAACATGTTTATTAAGTTGTTATTTTCTCAAAACTATTTTTCAAGAATACTTTTTTGCTGATATAGTTGTATTGCTGAAATAATCTACCTGAAAAACATGAAGTTTCTTCCACTGAAAATATATAATATTCTGAATGGCATGGTATATTACATCTGCTGCTTATAATTTTACAGTAACTTTATATGAAGTTTAGTAAGAGCAGAGAACTTACAGCAGCTTTGGTGTATTTACAGTAAACCAAATAATTGCATGACTTAATGTTATTTTCCATCAATTAATAGAAAGCCAGAAAAAGACCACCTTGTTTCAGAGATTCTGATTTCAGTATATATACATGGCTATTGCACACTGTTAGGGTTCCATCAAAGATCTTGCCAATTATCTCATTTCTGATACTTCAATGTGGTGCACAGTCATATTTCAATCTGAGATACTCCAGACAGAGATATCTATGTATACAGTGTATTACATCGGTCATAAATCCAGTCTATTTCTTCATCTGCACAATAGACATTGTATCATACTTCTGCAGTAAGTTCTACAGTTACAGGATTCTTTTCACTGCTAAACACCTATCAGGTAGCACACATGAAGTAGTTTAGTGGTTCTGATGGCATAAGGTTAAAAGGTTTCTAAAATCATGGAAAGAAAAGCTGAGGCCTGTTAAGGCCTGGGAAAGAAAGCCAGAGCTGGGTAAGCCTTGGGAACGGGTTTTGGGCCTTGTCTTTACTGGATTATGTGAAACTGCACCTGCATAACCAGCACAAATGCGATGATTGTTTAGTAATTAAATACAATTCTTGTTTAATCGTAACAAGAATCATGACAAACAAACCATAATCATGAGAAATGCTGTTGGGAGTGGGCCTGAGAATTCATACTTGGGTAAAATCAATGTATACAATATAAGTTTAATGAATAAAATATGGTTATACAACTGCTGTGTAAAAAAAAGGGTATAAAAATGTGTCCATCTCAAATCCATGTTGGAGTCAGATTTGGGTCTGTACCCCTGATTCCCAGAGCTCTTCAATAAAAGCACCTGTTTATAATCATACCCTGATTATGTGTTTCTACACTAACAGTTCTAAGCAGTGCAGGCACAGAGTACATGTGACAGGTAAAGCTGCTGTGAACACGGTGAGTAACATCAGTGGTACCCTCAGAAGAACAACTCTGGGACCTCCAGCACCAAGAAGCCCAGGATGAAGAAGGACCAACAGGACACCAGTGGATCCATTGGTGGTGATGACCTCTTGCTTCATCTCCCTCTCTTCCCTCCTCCCCCTTTTCTATTTCTTTCCATCTCTCTACCTCATATATACTGTTAAATAAAATCTGCAACATTGATTTTGGCACATGGCCTTGTCTTCACCTTCACTTGGGCAGAGGCATCTTTCAGTATTTGCATCTTAACAGTGTCCTAAAAGCTAATGTGAAAAGAAGACACCTTGAAGCTTGGATGCATATTTCTACTGTCTACAAAAATCAGAGCCAAGGCCATTTCACACAAGTATAAAAGGCAAAAAAATGTTTACACTCCTGTGTTACTAACAGAGACAGTTTGAATGCAAGAGATTTCCTCTCCACTGTCAGTACCTTGCCAGTTTTCTTTGTTATTGTACTGTGAAGATAAAGGGTCCATGCCCCTCATCCACTGAAATATCTCAGATTTATTTTCTGCAGGTACCTGCAAAGTCAGCCTTTCCCAGCTAGTGTGTACATTTCAGAACTATTAAAATGGAACAGAACAATTAAAAAAATTTGCATTATAGGACAGTTCTGGTTTTCTTGTCAATAGCTGAACTATTTGGATTTTACATTTTTTGAGGTCATTCATGGTCTAAGAATAAGTCTGCCTGACTGTAGCAAGAAATGTAAGACAGTCAAAAAGCAATGAATGACAATGAAAGGCTTAAAATCTGAAACACATTTGCAAATGTAGCTGTATAACAAAAACTGCAAAAAATTCAACCCTTTCTTGTTTAAATTAGGTTCTGTATGGAGAAATCATCAGCTCACTAATACTCGATATTCAGAAACATTTTTTATCTAGCAGGGTGTAGTCTCCCGAGCTGGTATAATGGGCAATGAGCTGATGGTAATAGTAAAGTTACTAAAAAGGCATATATTTGTACTACTATCATCAATTTCTATTTGATTGGTAGCTATCTAAAGAAGATGAAGCAGCAAACTGAGAGAATGGAAGCCAGGACCAAAAATGATACTGACAATATTGTACAAACTTAGGAAACAAATCAAAACCAGATTATCTGACAATTGTAATCACCATGATTATGGCATGGTTCCTTATGACAGTCTTGTCACTTTGAAAGTGTGTTTGCACTGGTTTATATTACACAGCTAAAAGCCAGCCCCAGTACTTCAGCTTGTGGTAAGGCTTAGAATACCCTTGTGGATGCTGGGAACTCCCAGTACTCCAGACCATTAGACTGGGGCACAAACCATAACTCTCTCCTGTGTGCCCTGTGTCTGCTGATAACTAAAATACAAATTTCTCTGCACTAGAAATATGATGACTTAGCATCTGAAAGGTCTGGGAATAAGAGGTCTGCTCTTGCTTTATTTTTTTTTAATTGGCTGAAAACTTAATTTACTGGATAAATAAATAACACATTTCCCTCAATCCCAAAATATTAAATAAACTGGCTAGGTCAGCTGCAATAGCAATAAAAGTAATTTCAGCTGTGAACTATAATGAAAACACATAGTTAAAAATTATGAACCTTAAATACTCTATGATTTCCCAGAGCTCTTTTGCATCTGTTATTGTTTTAACAGCAAAACATACTTCCCTTTATCGTGAAGACCCCAAGATATATTTACTTCCTAAATAGCTGTCGGTAAATAAAACCTGAAAGGGTGCTGAGTAGTTTCTTCAGCTTTAAGGCTGAATAAAACAGCTGTGATAATGAGCTAATTAAGTATTTGCAATGATTTTTTTCCAGAATCATGGAATGTGGGAATGTATTGAAATTTTCTGAAAAATGCAATTTAGAAGGAACAGAACAGAAGTGGTTTGTGTATCAGACACAGTGTATACAGAAGTGCTTATTTGTCACTAGAAATGCTGTAACCTTTCCTCAATCCCCCAAAGTCTCCAATGTATTAGCAGTTGCTTCTAATTTCATTATCTCTAGCTGAGTCCAAAGCTTTATCATTGGCACACCTGGTAATCTGTTCAGTTTGGTTCCCCTTCTAAAACCTTGCCCTAGTGGAACAGGAATCCCTTGTGAGGTGGTTGGACAAGCTGTGTGTGACTGGTTATGCTGTCTGGTGCTGCTCATTGGTCTGAAAATGCCAGCAGCCAAAGTCCCAGGGATGGGAGTGATGTATTTTTCCGGTCACTCAAGTTCAAGCTTGTTACAGTTTTGTATCAAAATACATTTGACAAAAAACTATGGACAAATACATTTTCCCTTGTTTCTACCTTTTCTGGATGCACCAGACATTTAAGAAGGAAACAAGCTGGTCAAAAACATGGATGTGGAGGTTTAATTTTTAAAGCTAAGGAATAAGAAAAATGGCAACCGTTTTCAGGTTATTTTTGTCTTTCGTAGATAGGCTTATGGGGACAAGAAAAACTGGACCTGCTACAGGCAGGTGAGTTAGGAGGACAAGATGATCCCTACACGTGCTAATTAGCATTTCTTTTTGTCTGCCAGCCCAGCTTAACCCTGAACAAGCAAGTAAGTGGAAAAACACATCAAACCTGATTCTGCCTTGCCTGCACATTTTATGGTCCTTTAGAGTCATTAGAAGTAACTGTGTCAGAGGAATTATTCTAAAATATACAGACTCACAAAGGGTCAGCAACTCTACTTCCTGTAGCTTTTCTGTCTGTCTCAAGGTACTGAAAATATCTCACTCACTGCTAGATTGACCATGCTTAAGGTACCTCAGCATGGCCCGTACAAAAAAACCCAAACAGAAACCTGCCTGCTTGAGGAACAGTAGCAGATCATAAGTGAAACTTCCTCAGGTGTATTTGTTAAACTCTTGAGGGAAGTAGTTTCCTCAGATGACCTCAATTTTAAATCTCTCACTGTTTACTAAGCAGACCCAAATGGTATAGGAAGCATCCAAGAAAGTTGCTGAAATTTAGTGGCAGCAGTTTTTCAATATTGTCTACATATTGTTCCTTAATTTGGGAATCCTCCTGAAAGCATTGGTACCTCCCATCAGTAATTGAGATGGCAAAAGACATTAGATAACTTTGTTTCATAAAAAACCAAGGAAGTCTATATTTTAAAATAGCATCTTATGTTAACAACTTTGTTCAGCAGACACTGAACAAAACAGTGGCTGTGCTAGCAAAAGACCGACAGCATTCATTTGCATCCTCTTCTTAATGTGAACTGTCTCAGCTGCTGGCATTGAGATGGAAGAGAAAGGTCTCTTTCCAGGGAAGGTCTTTCAAAAAAACATGAGTTTCTCCTGCTTATTGCTGTAGGGACAGCTAGAAAAAAGTGAAAAAAGTTTCACTGTTCAGTTGCTAGGACCTGTAAACAAATTTTGTATGAAAAAGCAGTTCAATACAGAATAAAATAATGGTGGCTTCGATATAATCCTTTCCCTTCTAAGTATTTTTATATTTTTTCTTTTTTTTTTTTTTACTTACACTGTAGGTAAAACAATATCTAATAAGGGTATGTGAGAACAGTGAGGAAAAATTAAGATACTATGATACCTAGATCTTCGTAAGATAATCTTTTGAAATTTTGTTAGTGTCTGTATTGTATTAGGCAATTTATTCTTTTGCTTTGATCCCCCTCTAGTGTTCAAGAAAACAATGTTAGCCAGTATTAATGACTAATTACCACCATTCTGATTCTTCACATGAGTGGACATTATATAACATTGTGTTTCCTAATCTTGAGTTCATGAACTGTCATCAGAGTTAGATAAATATTTTTTTGTATAAGGGTGTTCACTGCCATGGATCTTGGTGATTTACTGCACCAGAATAATGAGTATATGTCCAAATGATTTCAATGTCACTACTTTCTTAGAAATAACTTTGCACTGATAGAGATGTCACCTTTTGAAGGAAAGAGCTAATAAAAAAAAAAAAAGGGGAGTGTATAGGTATACTAGCTAAATGCAGGAAAAAAAATATTGTTGTACCTAAAGCTGAACCTATGCCAATTGGGCTAACTACTAACAAAATTTCACTCACATGATTATAACTGTGACTTTCTCATAAAAAGCATTTCTAGAGTGAAATTAAGATGCAAGTCATACTTTCTGAAATTTTAAATGTAAGATATGTGTGTATATGTTGAAGAGAATTCTTTTTTCCTGACTTTGAAAACTGCATAAAAGCATTTTCTGACCAAATCATAAGCTGAACAAACTGGAGGTCTTGCAAAGATTACAGATGAAAAAAATTTGGATGTTTGGTTTACTTCTCATGCATACCTCTCTTTCTTTTTCCCATTAGACCAGCACTGACATAACACAATTATGTGTTTGTTTTATGAATAAGGAAAAACCAGGAAAGATTTTCTTATTCATATTTCAGGTTACGTATATTCACTATGACATAATTTTGTAGCCAAAAAAATAAGATTGCAATAAAGCACCTAAGCTATGCAGAAACTTAACTGGCCAGGACTGCTTCTCTCTCTATGATGTGAGTGTAGCTTCATTCAAAACATGCATAGTTCTTGGTGTTTCAGCAAAGATACTGGAAGCAGGAAAAGTAAAAAGGATTAGAGAAAGACGGACTGAGTTCTTAATATCCTTAATAAGATAAATCTTTGCAGTAGCAGAGAGGGAAAAGGAATTATTTAAGATGTTTGTGAATTAAATGGCAAGAATCATTAAAAAGGCAGAGAGAAAAAGAAATTAAAGGTGAAAATCCAGGAAGCATTTTCTAATTGTTTAACTCCTTGTGCCAGTATCACTTTTCACATACAATTTCTGAGACTGTAACATATGCTGTTATCTGAAGTACCTGGAACTAAAAAAAGCTGCATAAATTGTTGGTGGTTATATAAAGACTCTTGTTACAAGGCATAAACAAGACTTTTGTCACAAGACATAAACACAGAATGTCCACAAAGTCATCAGTGGGCTTTGTTTCACAAAGTCATTAGTGAAATAATCTTCCTATCAAGTGTGTGGACAATTTATTAAAAATTAGTAACCTATTTAATGTCTATTAAACCAGGACCTGTACAAAATCGAGGGCTGTGAATTCATTAATGCAATTCTGAGTGGTGTTTTGCTTCCTTTTTCAGTAGTTGCACTTCAGAGCAGCCTTCCCACCAGCGCAGACAGCTGTGCCCTGGGGAGGGGGAACTTTTGCAAGTCATTTAATGCAGAGATGTCAGGGAAGGGAGCAAAATGCTGTGAAGGTTTCCCCTGGACAGTAGATGTGATCATGAGAGTTGTTTTTTTTCTGAAACATGTGGAGCCTCACTCTATGCAAAACTTGTGTAACTTGTGTCACTTTGTAAAGTTGAAGTACATTAAGAAATATAGCTGCCGTGATACACTAAGAAAAATAATTATTAGTCAATTGCAGTTTTTTAACAACATAATCTACCTAAAGTAAAAAAACCCCTTTGGTCACATCCTTCACCCTCAGATCAGTCTCAAGCCATTGGAGTGACTTTGTGATAAGCTACAATGATCAATGCCTACTTAAATACGTTTCTCTCTTAAGATTGTAGTGGAAAGATTCATGTTACTTTGAAACACTAGTTATTGTGCCCTGGACTTTGTAGTTGGTTTTTATTACACCATTATTTCCTATTTGTTTCCAGAATAAATTAATTTTAAGCCTATACATAGCTGCAACTTTCTACAAGGTATGAAAAATGACATTGGATTTGAACACAGGGCAAACAGTTCCTTGGGATCATTGTAAAATCAATCAAGAGGCCTTCAAGTGACATTTCTGGAGGCCATCGCTCTGTTCTTACACTTTCCAGTAAATCATTGTTTGCCATTTATAATACCATCACAAAAATGCTATCAGCAAACATCAAGAAAATCTCCTTTACAGAAAAGCATGAACCAATTCCTGAAAAATGTCTTGTGTTTCTGCTCCAAAGAGGGAAACACACCTAGGTGTCCTTTAAGGAGCCATTCATCTTTTTCTCAGGCCGTATTTGCTCCAGTAGTTGCAAACAAAATAATAGTCAAAGTAAATGGTATCATTAGAATAATATTTAATATTTTTAAATGACAGAAAACAAGGGTGTGGATTTATAGCATGTCACCTGGTGTTCAAGTGCGTTATCTTATGGTGCAAATTATGTCTGATTGAAAAAAACCCATGCATCAAAGAGACAGCATCTTCTTTCCTGAGAGCTACTTAAAAGTGCCATTGTGCTTTTTGTTTTGCCTCTGAACAAATATATTTACATCTATTTATGCTAAAATGTAAAAATAGTGAAAAGACGATGATTAAAAAGTGAATTCAATAGATGATTATTTTCTCTGGGAAGCCTGTAGAATGGGGCAAAGAGAAGAAAATATGTCTTTTAGATTTGTCTTTTTAGAGCCATCTTCATTCCATATGCCTGGGAGGGAGAATGAATAGGAAAACAAGTGTGGAAGAACTTAAATCTAAATTCTCCAAGCCTGTAAAAATCTGCTAGCATTTGGAGTAATGGCCACACAAAGCTTTAGTCTGGTTACATGTTGGCATTCAGAGCTACTGTGGCATCTTCCATAGGTGGAAGTAGACACAATCTCATTGCAAAAGGTGTGGTGTCATCCAAAGCCACCTCTGGAGAGGTGTGGGAGATTTATGGAGATACTCAGATAAGATCATTTTAGCTTGTCTTTTCCATGCACTAGCATGTGAAACCCCTTCGGCAATGATGCTGTGGCAGAACAGGTATTTCCACTTCTGCAAAAGTATTAAGGAATTACACGTATATATGGAGGTGTGTGTGTGTGTATGTGGTAAAATTTGGCTTCTGCTTCTGGTCTGAAATAATTAATGGGAATTCAAAGGATAAACAATTAGTTCAGGTATCTACAACAACATGTGTTAAATAGAGGCATTTATTCTGCCCTAATTTGTGGTTATCTGCTTCAAGGCAGACACTGCTGATGTCCTCTGCCTTGCTCTGTTGTGTGCTGCAGACTGACACAGGATTAACTATCTAAAAATATTGGCAATAGAGTGCACCAAACCACACAGCCATCTGAGAAATCTGTAACTGTCAGGTAGATCAATGGAATTATTCAATATTTGCACTTGAGCAAGTGAGAACACAATTTGATCTCCCTGAGCAGAGTGAATACAACAAAACCATACCTGGCAGGAATATCCCTCCTTAGATAATTCCCAGTCCGGATCCAGAAGAAGACTCATTGATGACCAGCTAGCAAGGTTTTGAGGGATGTGTGGCCTCTGGCTGATGCAGAGGAAAAAACAGTTGAAGGAGGAAAAACAGTATACAAAAGATAAGGAACATTTCAGTAGAAGTTTTCCTACTGTATAAGTTAACTTCTTCCATTGGTAAAGAGGAAAATCTTACTCAGTCTTCATGTAAGAGGCATAAAACCCCTGCCAAAATTTTCCTTTAAAGAGGAATGACTGTGACATAAAAGAGTTTATGGAACATTAGAAATATGGCACTTCATCCCACAATAACATTGCATATTTCATTAATTTCTCCAAGGAGGCTCTCCGACATTAGATATATTTAGTAAACCTCCACTTACCTGCTAGTGAAACTACTTGTGAGTCAGTTTGCTCGTAGCTCTGGGAGCAAGATTATTTATAAAGGAAATGAAGCCAACACAGTCTTTGCGTAAGGGAAAGACTGGGACATCTAAATCAAAGAAGACGACAGTTGTTTCATTGGCATAACCTTGAATTAGGTTCTCTTTAAAATAAATCATCCACTGTCTCTTGAAACATTTATAAGTAAAAAAAAAGAAAAACTGCCCAATCAAAGGGAAAATATTCTGTTTCAGATGGGTTATGTTTTCAGCTACTCCTCTTTATAACCTCCCCTTCTAATATTTGGCAGGAGGAGTGTGTAAATCAGGAAAAGACCATGGGCTGTATTATAAATAGTATTTAAATAGTCAGGTAGATGGTTGAGATGTTATAAGATGTTTATTGCCCATCGTGATGATTGTCGCTGTCTTTGTTTTCATTCTAACATCTCTACTAAAGACACAACAGGTGGCTGAACTGAGAAGTTAACATGGTAGAGAGAACCCAGCAGCACCAAAGTCCAACTCTACTAGTCTGAATAAATATAAGTGATCATTATGAAGATATGTAATTCAGGTCATGAAGGTAAAAAAATGTACTGAGCTTTAACATGTGGTTGTCCCTATTATGGAAACAAATGGGAAGGAATAGCATAAGTGAGTTACCCTAGGGAAAGACTTCATGTTTGGATCTATTAAATAGCAATTAAATTGCAATGCCCAAAAGCAGAATTATTTTCTTAACAGTATAAACTGAGAAAATTTGTTTGCTTCCAAGGTACAAAAAGAAAAGCTTAAGTCTACTTCAAAAAGGCTGAATTCAGGCTCAAGAAATGAGAATTTAATTAATCTGTGTGCAGCAGGACTGGTAAAAACAATTAGCAGTTTGAGAGCTTCAGTGAGACTCATTTGGATCCTTGGAACGTGATGATTGGAGGAGAAAAAGCTCAGCAACACATTTGAAGGGAGGGGGCCTGAAAAAGAAAAAAACCTTCATAAAGTGGAAGGTGTATTCATCATCTTTGAGTGTCCTTCAGAGTTGCAAGAAGGAAAAAGTGTCACTCTCACTCTTCATCCTCAGTTGTACACAGGTTTGCTTTTAACTTCTTTTCTTTAGACCAGTTGAACCTGCTGAGTGCTGTTATGATACACAGAGATAATTAAATAAAGACAACTGGTGTCACAGGAGTGTAGACTATTTGTTTACTGTTTTTTACCTGCATTGTGCAGCATTTGAATAAAATCCTTCCCATATACCTGGTTATGCTCCTTGCAGGAGCAAGCTTCATAGGTACTCATTCTTTATGTTGTCAGGCAGAACTCATCTCCTTATGAATTCAGGTTCTTTGCACTGCTTTGCCCATGAAGATACTCATTAGGTGCCTCAAAAGTTGTGAAGGCCTTCACTCCTTGTGCAGTGAAATTCTGTTCTACGCTAAGAGTGCACTATGCAGCCTAACAAAGTCTCGCATGCACAAAAAAATTCTGTTCCATAAGGTGTGATAAATAGTTAATAAGGAAAAGTCCAGAGATTTGTGCTTGCATTTTATTTTGGTTACAGAGAAAATAAACACACTGGAGGCACAGATGGCTCTTCATTCAGCCTTAGGCAACAAGTAAGTTTGGATCAAGTCTGAACTGAGAATGAAGTAATGGGTCAGAACTCACAATAACAGTGCTTAGTCAGAGAAGTTGTGGATGCCCCATCATTTGAAGTGTTCAAGGCTGGGCTGGATGGGGCTCTGAGTAACCTTGTCTAATGGAATGTATCCTTGCCCATGGCAGCGGGGTCAGAACTAGATGGTCTTTAAGGTCCCTTCCTGTCCAAACTATTCTGTGATTCTATGTAAAATCAAGACAATAGTCTAACACTCTAGCATAAATCACTACAATTCTATGCAGACCAGTTTTTCTAATGTTAATTCTTGAATTTTATGTTTTGATTTGTGTAAGGAAGGTATGTAAATAGGAAAGGATATGTCAGAGAGAGGCCAAGAGTTATTCAATCTTTTTTTGGAATATTACTATGTAATATTCAAAACAGATGTACTACGATGAATTACAATGAAAAAGCAGCTAGAATTGCATGTCATAAATAAAAAATGAGTCCTTGTTATCACACTGCATAATATTTATTATTTCTATTTATTGAGCCATTAAATCAGTAGATTATTTGAGTTTGAAGGCTGAAAAATGCAAAATAATTAGAGAATGACCTTATCACCTGAAAAACTTTTTTCAATGATTTTTCCAGTTCTGTGCTTAAAAAACTATAGCCAATTTAACACTCATATTGCATGTGTTTTCATCCCACTGTGTTTCAATTCCAAAGAGCACACCGGGAAATAAACAGTATTTTCGTGACATGTGAAGAGAGTAAGAGATCTAGAAATTGTAGCAGTAAAGAACTCTATAAATAGTCCAGGCTTTCCAGGAGACAGGATGTTGGTTAGAAGATGAGTGAGGGAAAACTGTGACCTCAGAAAGGTCAAGAAAATACCAAATACTATTTCCACAGTATACAATTTTTTTCCATCTAGTATACAGGGAGCACATTAACTGTAGTTTATCAGTTATATTAACTACTTAGCAAAGTCTCAGATTCTGTAGCCACGACCTTTAACAAAGCAAGTAAGCATGGATTTAGCCTTCCATTTGAGTCTTGCTTAACAATAGTTCTGTTAGGCCAGATTTTTATTCCATGCCATTCTCAACATGCTGTGCAAACTTGGAATACTGCAGAAAAAGCGACTATTAACCAGAAAGCAAACAATAATCTTTTGGGGACAGAGGGATAAAGAAAGCATTAGCAGGAGAAGAGGTTTTTCTTAAGCAGAAGACAGTCTAATTGCGGTTGTCTGGTAAATCAAAAATAAGAAAGTATTTCCAATTTTATTTCTAGTAATCCAATATTTGCACAAAGATGCTACCAGTTATTTTTTCAGTGACTTGCAGTATGAAAGAAAAGTAAGTTTTAAGGAATTTCTGGAGGTACACTGGTAATGAATTCATCCCTCAGGCAGTGCCATATGGTCAAACAAAGCTCCAAGGAGAAAGGATTCAGCCAACTTTTTCAGATTGTAGCATGTTTTATCTTGCCCACTGAAATATAGCAAATGATAAAAGACGGGATTAGAATGCCAGAAGAGATTTTTTTTTTTGATTAATCTAGGGTTTTTTTGGATCAAATTTTCTAAAAGGAATTGTCTATGAAATTATGTTAAATCCTACAACATAGTCAAGGAGTATATTAAACTCAGTATATGTGAGGGTTTTGTGGTCTACTGAAATGTTAACATTTACTCATTTATAAGTACGTGGATTTGCTATTTTTGGTTCATGCTGTTGCAAGTGTTTTAGGTGTAATGTTGCTCTTGAACATGAAAGATTAGGAAGGTTTTAAAAGGAAAGCCTGGCATCGCTTTTGCCCTGAGAGATGGTTTTCAGGCAGATAGGGTAATGCTCAAATATTGGTATTTCAAGATGACTGAAACATTTTTCATGGATGGAAAACATTTTCCATTCAGTCAATACTATGTCAGGAGAATTTAACAATCTTATGAAAACTACATGAATTTCTTCAGAAGGGAGAATGAGAACAGCTAAAAGGAATACATGTTTTTTTTGAGTGATTTGCTTTCTAGTATCATTCTCGTTTTTTTGTTCCCTAATTGCTGTTTGTTTTCCCTGTGTTTCCCTTTTATGGAGCTTTTGAAGGACATTTTAACCGAAGAAAACCTAGTGGGCACATTTTTTTAATTTGATTATCCACTGCGAAAATTAGTATTTAATTATTTTCACTTTCAAAAAGCAAATACTGTGACACCTCTCAATTTATAAATTTATTTCTATGAAGAACTTTATTTCCATGATTATCTCACATCTATTTAATCTCTTGAGCTTTTTATTTTGCTTTTTCTCACTGATTTTGGTTTTGCAGTACCAGCAACAAAATAATTTCTCTTGATGTAGTTTTCAATGAAAGCTGTTAATTAATTAATATAATTGCCTTCAAAAAAATAAACAAATCCTTATTTTTTTCATTATACTTAGATAAATGACATTTGCATGTAGATTGGGGTCATGATACTAGTTAAAAACTATCTGTAAATATGGCAAAACCCATAAATCAGTTTTTTATTAACTTAAAACCAATAAAGCCTTCAAGACAGATAAAAATTCACTTTTTTTTGGAAAGGTCTAGTCTTTCAACATTCAGGAAGAGCCAATACCTTAATTTAGGTCCCTTGGGATGACTTAATTCTCTTACCATTCACTGTCTGATGAGGAAGATGTTTTATTGTTTAATTGCAAAACACGTCACCTTAAGGACAGCAAAATTAAGGTTCATGTAAAGTGATAACCTCTTGACAGGGATTTCTAGTTAGCTATTAAAAAACAAATTCGATGTTTAGTTAGTGCAGTTAATTTTTAAAAAAGCTCATAAACTTCAAAATAATTTGCACAGTAAAATAAATAAAGTGCAACATGAGAAGTTTCTTGATTTGAAATTTAATATTATATTTGACTTTTTATTTCTCATTAAAAAAATCTCTGTAGAAATCTGAGTTTCTAAATAAAAGTTTATACATTTGTGCTTTTTCTCTAGGAAGGAGAAGAAGCATTAATGCATTTTACACTAATTAAAATTAACAGATAAAAATATGGAAAGGAATAAGTGTAATGACAGGGATTAGTATTACTAAAAAGACTCTACAATTTCACACCAGACAAATAATTTGTCCATTTATTGAAATCTCTAGCAGAAGATTCAGAGATTGAGGAATTACTTCAGTTGTTTTAACTTCTCTTTCTTACTTGACTCTCAGAAAAATCTTGAGCCCTGGGGCCCTCCCTGGGACTGTCTGAGGGCAAGAGCAGCAGTTTCTGTGTCATTGGATATAAGCAGGAGGGGGGAAAAGTGCAATCCTTTGATAAAGCAGGTTGAAGAACTTCTTTTATTTTCCCTGTTTCCCTTTGTGCAGAGGGCTTTGTGTCAGGCTGAGACAGCATCTCTACAATCCTGGGACTGTAGATGAGGTTAACCTGACCACCTCTACAACATTTTGTTCTATTAAATTCTGATTTATCTTTATGCTTGAAGCTTTGATACTGGAGTTAAACTGATAGTGGAGTTAAGCTTGAATGGGAGGAGCAACTTTGGAGAATTGAATAATGCAATTTAAAATATGACCTCCTCGTGTAGTGAATGGCTAGGTGGAGGAGAGTTAACTGGAGTGTCAAAGACAGCTCATACAATTTTTGTATCACTTAAACCCCAAAAGGCAGATAGGTGAAAGTGCTGAAATGTGTTCATTTACTTTTTCTGATGACCATTACATATCACTATTTTAGTGGCATTCTCCAAGTGGATTTCTAAAAATAATTTATCTGGGTAGTTTCTAAATGCATTGGCAGCTGCTGGGTCTCTTTTTTTAGTTAGGACTTTTTTGGCATCTTATATTTCTTATATTTAGTTTCTAGGTCTATGAATCATGTAATTCTTTAAAATGCTGTTTATGTACTTTCATGTTCTGTTTAGTGTGAAGTGACTATTGTCTGAAATAAATACTTACAATTTTTGATATGCAAAGAACAGAGATAATCAATACAACATCTTTGTCTACCACTTTTTCTCATCTAAGATGTTGATATTCAGGTTTTGTTTTAGTTTTTTAGTGGAAATTGGAGAAAAAATCCCATTTCTTCAGGCATTTGTAGCTTTCTTCCTCTGACTATTAATTAGTCTATAGGATGCCTTTATTGAATACTTCCTTTATTTAGCGTGACAGAAAATCCACAAAGTTTGGATTTTTTTCTCAATCTAGTTTGTATCTACCTGCTTATTATTCCCACTAAACACGTTTCCCCCAAACAGTGTTTGGTTATCTGTTATGTATAATTGAAAAGCCTCTTATATTGTTCATTTGTCATTCTCAGCCATGCATGGGTACTGAGACTTGGAGCATAAAATTGACTGTGTTTGCAGCGGTAAATAGAATTTTTTGTTCTTGGATTAATCTGCACAAGTGGCATTTAGGCTCAGTAGAAAAAAAAAAAAGAAAGAAAAAGGGAGAGACTGCCTTCTTTCTCCATTTAAAAAATCTTACATACTTTGTCAAGTGATTCAACTTCCTATTTTGCAGTCCCATAACTAGCAGGCACTCTGATGTAACGTGATTTGGTGGTATTGGTGTATTTTGTTGCCCATGGGATTGCTTCTATTTACATACAAGACTGTCAAGGTTGAATGAATATTGGTTGTTTATGGTCTCTCGTCAGCCCTCGGAACTGCATTCTAAATGTAATTAAAAAAACACAAAGACAGTGAACATTAGAAATGTGAGGATTCTTGACTTTTAATCTGGTTGTTACATGGAGTGAGTTTTCAATACTAAGCCACTTATAGGTGGCAAATGGAACAATTTCCTGGATCATTACATGTGTTTAACTAGATACAAACTACAGCGAAGTGAAGTGAAGATCCTGTAAAATAAAAGGTTGCTGCAATGGATGAGAAGGTCTCAAGGAATGCTTTTTGAACAAAATCATAGCAGCCTGCACAAATCCTGCAAAGTTGCCTGTTGGGGTCTAAGGCAGCCCGCAAGAAGAGCCAGAAAGAAAACTGCTCTTACAGACCTTCCCTGCAATGTGCTGCAGTCAAACCCCATATATGCCCAATTCTCACAGTGTTTCCAGAAACTATTACTCTCAAGATGGAATTTCTTTCTATCCCCCCTAATCTTCCTGAACCTTCCATGAATCAGGAAGCCAAATTCTGAAGACACCTTGTTTCACAGAACAATCTCTCATACCCATTCTCTAAGAGACAAGACCTAAAGACTTCCTGCACCCACAGCTGGTACAGTTCCTGATCATAAAGAATTTGACTTTTTAATTTCTTCTACATTTTAATGGTCTGACCACTGATACATAATAGGAGATTAAGTTTCTTTCCATGTTTTTGGCCACCAAGTTGAGTAAATGGGCTAGAAGAGAGGCCAGCCTGCTCTCAGCATCCTTCTCTTTTCCACCAATGGGCAGTGCAACTGAATCACTCTAAAGGAGCTCAAGCAGTTGGGATTATCTCTGCAGGTCACTCATCGTGTTACAGCTTGTATGCAATGTGAACACAGAATGTTCTTTGTGAAATGGGTTTGCCATGGCCAGGGAAATAGTGGCACAGGGTCAACTGTGATCTTAAAGTTGTTGAATTAAAATTTGAAAAATTCAGTTGAAGAAGGATTTTTCCCATCAAACTTATTATGTGAAATAACTAAAACTGAAAAAACTCTAAACATATTCTAAACATAAGAAGCAGAAGAGTGAAAACATTTGTAACAATCACATTGAATTAACAGAGAATTCCTGTACTTTGATATTCATGTTTGATCTTTGATATTTTGTAATAAAGAGAGCTATCACCTTCACTATTTTATTCAGAAAATGCTTTACTTAGCAAATTATGTGTGCTTTAACTTTTCATCTTATCCCAGGACTGCTAAAGAGCTCTTATTTGCCCTGAAAAACAGTTTGTTTTTCAGAAAAAGGTGCATATTAAGCCTGAACAATGGAATAGTTCAGAAATTGAAATAATGAACAAGTACAACAGCAAAAATGTGTACAGTTTGACACATCCAGTGTGCTGATGATGAAAATTATTTCTATTTAGAGTTATTAGTGATACCACTAATTTGCTTATGGAATACAAGGCTAAAGAGAGAAATGTCAAAATATGACAATAAGGAACAGGGCATAATTAATCAAAAGGTTATGCATTATATCATTATCCTAAAAGAGCGAGTGCATTTTGCCACTCATGAGAGATTCATGTTCCTGGAAATGCTTATGCAAAGCTATAAATGTGTCTGAGTGTAATTTTGGTACTGGAGTCTTGCTAAAAACGAGAGCTGAAGGAGTTATTTTTCCACTAAGAGGAGTCTGCACCAGATGAGGAAATACAACATGTTCAGCAAGAAAGAGTTTGAAAAAAGAAGGAAAATAGGTGGTCATTATGCTAAGAAGAGTGTCTTAAAAAGAAGATTCCTGTAGATTATGGCCATTTCCTTTTCTATTTATAAACCTGTCCACTTTGTAAAATCAGCATTGCAAAGGGCACTATTGGGCATGCAAAACATTGAATAAATGCAAAAGTTTTCATAAGCTGTCTATGCTTTATGGATTTTATAATAAAAACTGTTACATGTAAACTCAAAGGAATCACTGCTACTAAACTGAAACACAGGGAGATAAATATTGTCATAAATGTTGACTATCCACTAAGAACCATTATGTTGTTGCATAAAATAATGTTCAGAACATGAGCAGTGGTGCAAAGATTGCTCAAGAAATCTGGAAACCCATGGATGGTAAATATATCTGTTCGAAAATTTGGCACACAGTGCTACAAATAGGCATTGCTTTCCAAACTGCCCTACTTGTCAAGTATTTGCCAAAATATGCAATTTCTGGAGATATGTACAAATTGTTCTTTAACTTTAGACTAGTTACAAGAAGTTGGTCAAATAGCAGAATGAAACACTCGATTCTAGCTCATTTATCCAGGCTACAGGAGAGAGAGATCAGGGGTGACCTGAATACATCTTCCAGGCACACAAGTAACAGTTTCAAAGTAAAGGATTTTAAACATCTGACCAAAGGACAGAGCCCCAAAGTTGGAGATTAATGTATTCATATCCTTATTTTCTTTTTTATAGTTGACAAGAAGTAGGATGTGTGAAGGGTAAAGTAGTGATGATTTAAATCTGTGGCTTGTGTTGTGCAGGGTGCCAGAATGCACGGCCCTTGCAACACGGCTTAGTTACTAGCTATTATTGTAATCAGTTATATTAACCATAAGCATCATATTCTCAGAGGTATTTAGTCACTAATTTTAATGGAAATGAGAGCCTGAGTGCATTCCCTCTCGACACAGTGTGCTCTCTGGGCATTTTGCAATGGGCATTTCTCTAGCAGCAAATCCTTATGTGACACAAAGCACAAGCAAGGTCTTCCTCTTCAGTGGTAGTGTCAGTAGTAGGAGCCACCGACTTGTACATATTTCACTTTAATTATTAAGACTAATTACTTCTCTGCTTATTCCCTAGAACTCTGCCTTAGGTAAAAACTGCCAAATGGTATTAATAGTAACTTAAAAATATTCTATCCAGTGGAATTTAAATAGCTCTTTACAGACCTTTAAATGTAGATTTCTGAGGGTTTTTTTCTTTCATGTTATGTTAACGTCTCCTTTTACAAAAAGTACAATTCCATAACACGCTAATTTGAAACAGGTAACCATTTTAGACTTTTGACTTTGTGGCTTTGATGAACACTTGAACATGAATTTTGTACTGAATGCCTTATTTTGTCTTAGCAGTCTCTAAACTGCCTCTCGAGCAACTTGTGAACAGAGATGAGGCTGGGTTGGAACTGATAGTGGAGTGCAATGACTTCATTCTGTCATGAACTGAGATGCCTGCATGGAGCATTTGATGTGTGACAGGCATTTTTCAAGCTTTCTGGTAGTTAAACATTTCTGCAGGAAGTAAACTACCCCAATTCTCTCCCCATTAGTTACCCTATGGGATAAAGTCACAGTATTATTGATGGAAAACTGCCGATTAACTCTGGAAGATTCAGGAGGAAAAGAGGATTTCACTTCATATATTAGTTTTTATGCAGATATGGAGAGCTGGGGAATTTTTCTGTGCTGCAGTAAATGAGAACAACTAAATTAACAATTTAGAACAACAATTAAATGGGGAGTGATTGCTGATGGTACCGGTTTTCTTCCCCTTCCACTAATTCTTGCTTCTTTGCCAACCAGATTTTTATTACAGATGTCAGAATTTCTCTGCTAGATGGTCTTTGAACTGCTGTACTTGTTTAATCAAACCCTTGTGTTTAAATGGATTTATGTGCTCATTTAAGAGATCATCCCTTTGATTATTTTGATTATTTCTGTTGCAGGGAGACACATACAAAAAATATAATTATGCGACCTCCTGTATAAGGCTGGAGCTGGTTCATGAGATATGATTGCAGGCAGAAACAGGCTCACCCTCTCATCCTCTCATGTCTCCTTTTTGGTAAGAAGGAAAAGGGATAGATTTAGCTGGATGCAGAATCTAAGCTAATAGCTTCAGTTTGGAGTTGATTTGCAGCTGATGGAATTGCAGAACAGCCAGAACAGCCCCGTGCCTCTCTGTAAGAGGCTGCACACACATATTCACCATTCTTGCATCAAGATTCTCACCTCCTAAATAGGCTAGAGCTTATGTTGTAGGATGTCCAGGCTTGATTACAAAACCCCCAACAAGCCATCCACATCAACTCAAATATTTAAGCAGTGTGGAATTGCTGGCTGGCTGTTTTCTAGGTTTATATTTTTTATATATGCAATGATACAAAGGATCCTGCTGGACTCAAAGGATGCAACTGTGGAGCATGAATAAAATCCAAGTAGAATGTGCAAACAGAAAACTGCTGCTTCCTCTGTGTGTGTTTCTCATTCTTTCTGAAGACTCTCATCCCCTCATTACCTTCTGGTAAATGAATTGCTTTTAATCAACATCTTAGGCTATTTCTTATTATATAGAACATTTTTTTTTTAGAAGTATAATTATGGCAAGTGAGTCCAGAATAGCTGAGATGCACAAGGAGTGTAATGAGAAAACACCCTTTTCCTAACTTCTCTCAAATCTGTCAATCAAGGTGTGATATTTCATGAGTGCCATTGTAAATACCTATAAATAGCTCAAAAATAAGAAAAAACCTTGTTGAGGTAGAGTCACAATAGTGAAATATGAGAAAGAATAAACCTCTATAGCAAATTAAAATAATTAGATAATTACTGACTTTTTGGTTTGTGTAAGTCCTCTATCATTTGCTCTAACACTGCATTAATTCTGGATTCTATTCTAAGAGGGTGACAGATTATAAATCTGTTATTGAACTGTTATAGCCTCAAACTTTTCACAGACATCTTTTGTGGACTTTGCTGTATTAATAGAATAATGACTACTGAATTGCACTAACAGTTGGTTTGGCAAGCTCCACTAAAATTACAAAAAACTCAGAAAATGGGGCTGACTTGTTTATCCCCTGGTCCCAAGGCAGAAAGACCCACACCTGTTCTGACTTACACAGGTTACTTTTCCAACTTCTTATCAAACCCCTTTATTTCTGGGTATCTCACAACCGCCTTAAGCGTTTCCTCATATGTGAATTAAATTTCCTTCCTTGCAATCAAAGTCAGAGTGATAAAGAAATAGCATGATCTGAAAATGGAAATTGTGTTTTGACAGACTTGTTCTAACAGAACAATTACTTTTTATACTAACTGCCTACTTTTAGCTTTCAAAAAGAAAAATTAAAAAGAAAGTAAAGGCAAAAAATGAATTGTGAATTATTTTGCTTTGGAGAGACTCAGCATCCTGTGAGTTTTAGGTCAGCCTTTTCTTGATCCTATTTCTTGTATGGGACAGGACTTTTTGACATGTGATGTTCTTGTAATTGTGGGTAACTAATTGAACACCACACACTGTTGATAGCCATTTTGACTCTGAAAACCCTTCCATTTAATTATCCAGGGATCTTAGAAGCAGTCTAGAAACACAGGACCAAAAAAGATGACAATGTAAACATATATCAAGTTTACTTCTCCGCAGCAGAAGGAAATCAAGAAGGAGAGTACCTCAGGAAGACACATATCAATGATTGTTTTTGTCTCAGATCATAAAATATTTGACATTTCTCTGACTGAAGAGATTTGACTGCTATCCCTGAAAACATGACCACTGAAACATCTACCACAGAAGTGAGCAGAGAGCTCAAGGGATGGTCAGTGTGTTCTCACTGGCACACAGTCAGAAAAATAACAGTCAGAAAGCAGTTTATGCTCAGGGCTGCCAAAAAACAGGTGGTAAAACAAACCATCCAACCCAGCAGACAACCTCCATCTATCCTGGAGAAGTCAGATATGTCATCTGACATTCGATGTTACCTCTTTGTGTGCGTGGGCAAGCTGGGGTGATGGATGCACTTGACCCCTTTAACCAAACCAGCAATAATTTGGTAGAGGCTCCGAAGGAGATAAAGGCCTGGGACATAGATAGGCCAAGAATTCCCTAAGAAAGTCCATCAAGGAGCACTGATGCATATGAGCTTGGAATGTTGACTCTGTGATTAACATGCAGATGGTTTTACCAAGGCTCATATATGAAGGAATAAGAACCTCTGGGCATAAGGACTATCTTGCACAGCCTTTCCTTGGTATGCAATTTGACTATGAGCAATATAATATCCTATGATGTTGTTATAAATAAGTCAAAATTCATAAGAAATTAAATGATATCGAGATTGGTTGTGAATGTAAGATATATTCGATTGTACATAGAATGTATTAGATTGTACCTATATCCAAATATGTTGTGCTTGGAATGTGCCTTGGCATGTTTCCTGGCATCTTGCTCAGAGTTACAAAATACTTCTCCCAAGGGTAAAATTAGCATTTGAAGTAAAGGCAAACCTAAAAGGAAAAGCAATCATGCATCCACCATCAGGAAGCCAAATATCCATCTGGCACATCAATCTACTCCAAATCCACTCTGCCTTTTTGGAGGATCCTTTTCCATCTGAAAGGAGTAACAGATATGATCTGGCCCTCCTTGGACACTGCTGATGAACGGACCTCTTACCCAAGACTCTTCATTTTAATCACACAAGGGACTTCTCGGAAACATCATCATCTGAACAGATCCCTTACCAGAAACACTAAGAAGAGTTACTGGAAATATCAACCAAAGACACAAAGAGAGTTCCTGAACACATCAACACCTTAACAGACCCCTGATCTCTGGACCAGAGGACCACAGAAGACAAGATGAATATGAAAAAGACAAAGGATTCTCTAGCCAGAGGCAAGAAAAACAGTATAAAAACTGGACTCAGAAACCTCTAAGGTGTGCATTACCCTGAACTGCTGGTGTTCAGGGCTGTGTATGTGTCACCCAGGGTCAAGAACCTAGGCTTGGCCCTGCCGTTTTATAGTGGCTATTCAAAATTGTCAATTTGATCATAAAATAAATTCTGTTTGTTTTTATATTAATAATTTGGCTCACGCAATTTATTAATTCGATTTAATTGGCAGTTTCATTTATAACAATGTGTACAGCCCCAGTGAGCCTTCTCTGAGCTCCCCTTCCTACACAGCATGGCCATGATCTTCCCTTTGGCTGTGAAACCTCTCAAGGTTGCTCCTCAAAGCAGGGAGAGCTCTCTACTACCAACAGATCTTTGGATGAGTCCACTTTGAGTTCTTTATAAATTGCAACTGGTCTGCTTGCCAGTGACTCTCCCCTTGAGCTGGGACACCTCTGAAGGTCTGAGATTCCTTACTTGAGACAGAGATTCTTTTTCACCCAGAGCTAAGAGACCCCTTATTCACAACAGATCCTCAGTAAATTGCTGATACCTTGCTAAATTAATATTAATGAAACCCATGTAGTTAATTCCTTTAGATATGAACCATTGCCCAGCTCTGAGACTAAGATTGAACTGAGCCACACCTAATATCCCTGAGGAGTTCAGAAAGCAGGGGGGTCACCTCTGAACCTTGTTACTCAACAAGAGGGTGTCTTGCTTCCTTTTATGTCTTGGCTCTTTGTGTATATCATCCTAAATTGATTTTGATTTTCCTATGTATGTTTGATCTATGTGGTAAGTCAGAAGGACCTGTAAGAATGGTTTTCATCTATGTTTAGGAAGCAGAATAGTTTGCGACACAGAGCAAAGAATAAGAAAAGAAAGGAATTAAGCCTCATAGGATAGTTTGAAGCTATAGGGAAATAGAGTATTCCTTAGGAATTACAAGGAGCTGGTGGATGTTGCTTGGTGATGCTCTGTCTGGAGACACACCATGCGTGAAGAGCTGTAAAAAAATGTGGCAAGGATGACCTGTGACTTGGTGTGACTGAAAAAAGAGTTAAAGAGGTGAAACATGCAGCTGACATGTCAAACATCTTGAGGGAAGAAGAGTTGCACGTGGAGTACTTGATCTATGTCTATTCTAGGGTTTGCCTCTTTTCATGGCAAGACTGGGAGCAACAGGATTCTTTCATGAAAAGGGCTATGAGCTCATAGGACTCTGCTTTGTGGAGTCTCCCAGATCACCCCTCTATGGACATTTTCCCAGTTTGTGTGTGGGATGGTACTTTGGGTTGCCAGAAAACCTGTCGTGGTTCCTCATTATGTTCTGGCTTGAGAAGCACCATGATTTTGTGCATTGGCAGCATATATTTATGTGGGACTTGGGCATTAGGACATGAGGATGAGAAAAGGGAACAAGCATAATATAAGCATGTTGAGATTTCCAAATCAAGGGCCTGATACTGATGTTGCACTCTATAGCTGTCTCTTATGTGTGCTGTATTGGGTTTAAGCGGCAAAGTTTAGTCTCAGAAGGCATCAGGAGTTGCCTGTCCCCAGGTTGGACAGAGCCAATTCCAGATGGCTCTGAAACAGATCCATAGCTGGCCTAGGCTGAGCCCATCAGTAACACTGGTGACATTGCTGTAAAAACATCTTTAAGAAAGGGTAAAGAATGCTGTGCAGCAGCTGTGAGAGAGAGGAGTGAAAAAATGTGGGAGAAACAGTTTTTTTCCCTTGTGAAATGGTGTTGATTCAAGTTGCTCAAATCACATTGTGGGAGCTCTGAAGATTCCAGGATTAAGCAACATGTGATCACTGATTCTGAGAATATTGCTGCTGCCTGAACCATGACACTGTGAAAATGAACTCTGAAGGAGCAACAGATGGTGTATAATTTATCTGTCCCTTGATGTTGCAAAAGATTAAATTGAGACTGTTAATTTCAGTTTGGATTGATATCTGTCGTGAGTTTATAGGAGGGTAAAGAGAAAATAAATGTTGTTTCATCTTCTGCCTTCTAAGCAGTATGATGATTAAATATTTGTTCAAATGACAATGATTACTAAATGTGTCAGACTAAACTATATCCTTTCCTATATGAGTAATACTGCATTTAAGTTTTTTTTTTGTTGTTTTTGTTTTTGTTTCTATTATCCCCTAGAAAACATTATTATACAGTGCAGAATCATGATTTCCTTATTTAGAAAGGTTCATGTGGCTTTGGCCTCAGAAAACATCCATTATCAATTTTAAAACTATGTTTCAAGGCAAACATTAATGGCTCAAATATATAGGAGAGCATCAAACCCCATGAAGAACTTGGAAATCATAATTTATGTAATAAGGTTAAAAATAAGACAGTGTTTTAACTAACAACATAATCATGGAGATGAGATGCTTGCCCACAGTTTTCATTGGTAACACCAGAATGAACTATCTCTGATTTTGACTCAAGTAAGTGGAAGAAGAGAGGTTTTAATGTTAAACTGCAATGGGTAAGAAGCAGGTTAAACATTAGAATCAGGGTTTATGGAGTCCTGAACAATGCAGTGATCTATTGGGGCAATTTCTACTAACATCAGAATTAAGGATAAAGAGAAAATGGTGACACCTGTCTGCCTCTGTTTCTGTGAGGTTCTGCCATTTTTTGTTCCTTTTTTTTTTTCATTTTTTATTGTTTTATTTTTACTTCAGGAAGGTTCCAGAACTGTTTCCTTCTGTTTATGCAAATCAAACTAACGATGACTTCATCACTAGGTCAGATACATAACTGAAAGCCAGAAATAGTAAGAATAGCAACTGCTTGGAGCACAATTATCAGTTTCTATGAGACACAGGAACCAGAATGGGGAAGCAGAGGAACAGAGGCCTATCTTTGTTCAAAAGAGCAAATGTATGTCTAGAAAAGAAATTTTTAAAAAATTAATTAAACCAAATAGAAAGAAAAAAACGATTAGGCTGATTTAAAATGGAAGAGAGGCCAACAACGCTATTTTTTTTTTCTAGAAATGTAATGACTTTGTTTGGCAGGCAGCAGTGGAGGTCATCAAATCAGGGGAAATGTAAACCTGGTTCCATATTGCAACCTGCAGTGCCCAAGGCTGTGTCCAACAGAGTTTTGAATAGACCTGAGTGTGGAAACTTTACAGCTTCTCTGGCTGACCTGCTGCAGTGTTTGTCTGCTCCGGTTTAGCCATATTTATAATGTATGGGATCAAAAGTTCCTGCAAAGGGTACAGTGGTCTTGAGAGCTAGTCTCAGATAGTGTTTCAGTCCTGTCCATGAGGTGATGAAATACAGTATGGTAAGTAAATAATTGTGTTCTAGTGGCAAAGTGATACTTTTTTTTCTGAGTTTATTGTTTTATGACTGTGAACTGAGTTGAGACCAAGTATACAAAGCAAAAGGAAACACCAGAAAAGATTTAAACAAATGTTTTTCTAATCTTTTTTTAAAACTCTATTTTTGTTAGCTTGATTAACTATGGAATGCTAATAACCAATGTTCAGGTGCTTGACAGCTAGTTGTATAGATTTTGGTTTTAGCCAATATGATTATTACCACTAAATCATAGTAAAGAATACAGATTCATGAACTTTCTTCATTATTCCCCCATTTAAATAGATGCTGACATTTTTTAGGGTCAATACCTCATTGTGACTGGGTAAAGAAGAATGTTTAGGCACATAACACAAGCTTATTCCTTTAGAATGAGATATAACCCTTACTGTGAAACATTCTGAGATTTCCAATTAAAATTAATTTTAATGTCACAGAAAAGCAATTGAAATGATTATTTTTATATATGTAACCCTGCAGAAAACTAGTTCCCTAAAAGCAGAAACAGTAGCGGAGTTCAGAAATGACAATTGTATTTACCTCAGTAATGTATTAGCTTTGAAGTTAATTCCACTTAAATGCTAATATTTAAAAAAATAATAAATTAAGAAGAGAAAAATATGAAAAGCTTCTTTATTGCTTTTAATCATGCATCTAATTTAAAAGTGGTTTCAAATAAGGCATTAAAGCACAGATTGCAATGCTAAGTGTTTTCTAGGGAAGGCATGAACCTTTAGCTCATCAGTGAGATGGCAGCAAGTGATCTGACAGCAGCCACTATCACTGAGTGATGTTGAGCTGCCAGTGGGATACAGCAGTGTGCAAACAGGGACTGAGATACTGTGTGCTCACAGATGGGTGCTCATCCACTTGGCTATGAGGCTTTCTCTGGGTGAGTAGGATTTACTTGCACAAGGTGGAATGAAGATGCTGACAGGAGAGGCTTAGACAAGATCCAACATAGAGGACAAAAATGTCTAACTAGTTGCCAAATCATTGTTCATATGTGGCAGAGGGTCTCCTGTGTCCCACCTATGCTTGGCTTTGTTGCCTCAGCAGCACCCTGAACTTTGCTGCTGGTGAGGTGAACTGCCAACAACTGCTCCCCCGGTTGCTGGAGATCCCTGCTGTAAGCAGTTGTCGCTGCACAGAAGGCTGGGTGAGGCGGCTGAACAGAACAGAACAGAATAGAGCATTTTAGCTGGAAGGGGCCTACAGCAATCATCTTGTCTGGCTGCTTCAGGGCTGACCAAAAGTTAAAGCATATTTTTAAAGGCACCCCCAAATGCCTCAAACACTGACAGGCTCAGAGCATGAATCAGCTCTCTAGGGTGTTTGACCAGGCTCCAGTGTTTGACCACGCTCTCACAAATGCTTCCTAACCTCCAGTCTAAGGCTTCCCTGGTGCAGCTTTGATCCATTCCCATGTGTCCTATCACTGAATACCCAGGAGAAGAGCTCAGTACCTCCCTCTCCACTTCTCAGGAAGCTGCAGAGAGCAGTGAGGTCTCCCCTGAGCCTCCTTTTCTCCAAAGTAAACAAGCCAAAAGTCCTTAGCCACTCATCACAGGTCCTACTTTCCAGCCCTTTCACCAGCCTTGTTGGCCTCCTCTGGATGGATTCAAGTACCTGAACATCTTTCTTAAATTGTGGGGCCCAAAACTGCACACAGTGCTAATCTGATTTTATTACATAGTGTCCCTGAAAATGTTACAATCACTTTTAAATTTTTAATTTCAAAAATTGCTGTTTAAGGGCTGCTGGGAATGAATGCAGTGTTGTCAACTGCCTGGCCAAAAATGACAAACTAGACAAGATCTTTTGATATGATTTAAAATTCACCATTTTTGCTTATTGTTTCAAATGACAGCCTTATCCACTCATCCTATCATGCACAAAAAACAGGAATAGACACTTGGTTAATATGATAGCCCAAGTTTCTAGATACTATTTTCCTTCCCTTGGGAATAAACCTGAGCTTTAATACCATGGGTTTTATTGCAAGGTCTAGCTGGTTGTCATTTTCCAGCTGTTCCCAGCTTGAGGAGTCAGAAACTGTCAATTGACTTGGAAGAATTTTCCTTTGAGACTCTCTACTCTGCTTCAAGTCTGAAATGTTCAATATTATCCTACCAGGCAGAGGTAGATGTAAGAGAGGGGAAAAACCATGTTTGTTACAGAGTGGCTGTTGTGTCTTAATTTTTTGAAGAAGTTCCTGAAGTGTAATCATTAGACATGAACAAGTAACATGTATTTTAACTTATAAACTACCAGTTTCTCTGGCATCTATTTTGAGAATCGTCCTTGCTATATCAGGTTTCTCAAGTTTGGCATGAGTCATTCTCAGTCTCAATCTGGGGAAGGGGAAAAGGGGAACCAGTTGCCCAAACATAGATGTATAATATCATTCTAGGTAATTGTGTAAGATATCCCTTCAGGTCCCTAGTTTCAACACCAAAAGGAAGCAGGTCTTGTGTCATACCCATCACATCCACCAGCCCACCCACCAGATGCCGTGTGTAGGTGTTGGGGTCTCAGATCACAACAAGCACCCATGTTTAGGCAGTTGATCCATGCACTAGGATGCTAAAGTCCCCCCAATGAATCTAATGAGATGTTTGAGCCCTCCCAACAAGCACACCCAGCTTCTGTCAGCTGAGCATCCCTGTAGGATACACTAGACCAGCCACTGACTGCAGTGCAAGTGCAGACACATTGCCTGTACCTAGACAACAGTCTTCCAAAAGGCTACCTGGAAACAGCTGAATCTAGAGCCTTTAGGAGCTAAAGCCCCCTACTCTGAGGCTTATATATACAGTGTCTCCCTGGCAGTTGCAACCTTTTTGGCTGGGTTGCTTGTTCCTCACCTCTTATATAGGCTTGCACACATCTTATTTCTGCTTTCACAGCTGGCTGTAAGATCACAGTAAAGTAATTTTCTTTTTTTTTTTTGTACTCATCTATTTCATTTCTATGTAAGGGAAAATATAATTAAATTGTTTATTTAATTGTGGACAGTCTCTCTGTCTCCTGTTTTCTGTTTTCTATTTTAAATATTACCTTTTATGAACCCAGTTTAAAGCTTATCTATATCATAAAATATTTGATTTTATAGTTAGACTGAACTTATTTTACATCTAATAGAGGAGAAGTTGGTTCCCATTAAAGCAATTCTTACTGCAGGATATTTAAATTACCTATTAGACTGACTTAAATTGTCAGGTACAGATTGTGTCTACCAAGGATGTTCCCCTCTGATTTATATTCACATAGCTTAAACAGCTAAACTTTGTAGGTTTTTTGTTATTCAAATGAACAGACAGAAATCTTGTGGGATGGAGTATTGGTATAATTTTTCACAGAGTTCAGTACAGCAATGAAAGCAGTTTCTCTCAAAGAGACATAGTTACAGACTGCTCATATTAATATTGAATCAAACATTAATCAAATGCTTGTTTTCTCCTCATCAACAAAAAATTAACACGTCCATTCCATACAAAGGTTCTGTGATTTAAACAGAGCAATTTACATCACATTAACACTTTCTGCATGATTTCTGTGAAAATTGCATCTGAGCTGATTACACACATAGAAAATGAAATCCATGTCTATTATTTAAAAAAAAACCCTAAACCAACCCAACAGAAAAAAATCCCCTAGAGAGCTCTACACTGTGCTTCAGCTGTGACAGAAATATAAATCAGCATCCTCCATGAGATTAATTTTTGAGTATATTCTCTTTAGCTAGAACTAGCAGAAAAATCTGTTTATCTTCTCTATGAGTGTTATTCAGAGACAGCTAGAAATATTGTAGGGGATATACATGTGGGACATTAAACCAGAGTAAGTCTCTGAGCTTTTCATCCTATTAGAAACTTTAAATGAAACCAGTGTTAAGCGTAGTGAAGCAGTATTTTACAAAGATGTCTTAGATGTTCTGGGAAACTGCTTGCCTTCTCATGTGTGTTGCAACTGTCCAGCATTGCCATTAACAGCAATTTCAGAAAAAAAGTTGCTGAAAAAAACCTAAGTGCAAGCATGTTGAACAGCAATGGAGATAAAGAAATGTCTGAATAATCTGCTGGGGCTTTTCTTTGGAGCATGAGTATGTGTGATTTTTTTTTTTTTAATTTCTTTTCTTCTAATTAATGTAAAGGACTTTTAATCAGTTACTTGATACAGTCGAATAGAAACATACAAATGCATGTCAGAATATGGTAGAACAAAACTTTATAGACTGACCAAGCTGCATCTATGCTAGCAGCAGGACTGTCTGATGTTACCACTGTGGTGATGTGGTGCCCATTCTGGTATCCCCAACTTGTTTTTGGAGTGCTGGTGAAGGTGTTTGGCACTTCTGTTCTGGGCAAGAGTGGTTTAGCAAGTCTTTAGCAACCACCATATTCTGTGAAATGTGATCCCACAGATAGTGTCAAATCCCATTTTCACCTGGATCTAGTCAAGTCTCCTGCATCGAAAGTAAATGGAAACATTCTATGTAGGTTATCTATCTATTTATTTATTTATTTATCTATCTTGATATTTATTTATTTATTTGTGGTTTTTTTTTTGTTTATTACTTTGTTTATTTCCCCCAAACACATCCCCATAACAGCACAGGGCTGAAGTTGTCAGCTGTGATGTGTTTTTGTCACTTCATTTAAATCAAATTTATGCAAATTTGCTACTGAAATTATCCATGCTGCTACCTCACAACATTTGGTCTGGAGGCTGTTCACAGAATAAAACAAAAGCTCCTGGAAATGTGATGAGGCACCTTTTTCTGTGAAGCAAAATGGTTGAATCTCACAGGACTTTGCTTCAGGAAAGACAATTTCCCTATGATATTATTACATCCATTCTAAATGATGCTTCCCACTTTTACTGTGATTAACTATAGAATAAATTTTAAAAGTTTATCTGTTCAAAGAAAGATCCTGTGATCTATCTGACATGTAATGAGACAGTTCATATGCCAATGTTTGTTTTCAGAAGCGTAAGTATGTTTGGAGAATCAGCAAAGCCAAATATTTTTTTCCTCCAAGGAATTTACCTCAGCAAACTTTTCCAAACAACTTCTTCCTTTTTTAATTTTATGACACATTTCATAGAAGTACATAGCCAATTTTATTATTTCCTATGTTTTACTTGATGCATGTTTTGATTTCATGAACAGATGCAATAGAGAACCTGAAGTTCCCGAGAAAATCATCTTTCATTAAAAAGAATAGGATCTAGTGGAATATTGCAGTAGCCAATACATCTAAATCATAGAAAAGAAACAGTATGGAAAGTAAGCTAATTTTTACTATTATGCCAAAGACTAAATCTGAGAGATACAGTTTCTTTAATTTTTTCATTGCCTTGTCCCACTTCTGTCCCAGAGCTTCGGATGATGATTGCCAACATTAGATGAATCTACTTGGGATAATCAAGCTTAACCTTTCTCCAATGAGTTCACTATTCCAGCTGTCTGTTTAGCTCCAAACCTAATTATTATTTTGCTCTTCATTTGCTCAGAGGTCCCCATGCCAACACCTTCTCTCTGTTCGTAAGAAGAGTACATTTTTATACTTATTTGCTGCACCTAGTGCATAAATAAGCAAAGCAAGTTTTGCATGACAGTAGCTCGGTGATACTTGGAACATAATTAGTGCTGCAGATGTCTGTGAAGATTAAGACTGCTCAGCTCTTTTGCTGCAACCAACACTCAGTAGTATTACTGATTATACCATTTGCTTCTTGCATTTTGTTTGCTTGAGCTGGAAGACAGAGAAATAGCTGTAAATTAAAGAAATGAAGACAAGATAGAGAATCTCACCACTGAATTGTTTTTCTTGTCTAGGTTAATTTGTATGGCAATTTATGTTCAACTTACGTTTTCTGAAGAAATTTATCTTATCTGAAGTAAACCCAGTTTTAGCTCTGATTTCAGCCGAGACAGGGCATCGAGGAAGATGACAAAAAATCCCATTATAGTAAGTCTCTATTTTGTTACAAGGCTGCACGGTGGTTGCCATGAATGCACGGTCTCAGAATGAATACAGAAGCTGTATGTGTTAAAACGTAGTCATATACAGACATACTAGCACAGATATATATATAAAAATAGGGGAAACAGAGATATTAAATTGAGAGAGTGAGAGGATAATGCTAGAGGAATAACAAAGTTTAGAACTGGGAAATTTTGCATCACTTCTGCTCTTTAGCATGGCAGATTTAAAGTCTCAGTGCAGGAAAACTAGGGACAAATAGTCTGCAGAAGAAAGGTGGCCTGGAAAAAATTATTGTGGTTCCTGTTTGTGAGGGAGTAGAATTTTGCATATCCTTACACAAGATTCTGCTTGGTTTCTTCTGGTAGAAGTATTAGAGCACATTCACTTGAATCTCCTCTTATATTTTTAGGTGATACAGACGTCCCTCAGACTTGTTCTTCTGGTCTAATGTATCCAATCTGATAGCACCAAACTTTTACTATTCAGTTTTTTCCACCTCTGTCAAGCTCTCCCTCAAAATACTTGTGTGTTGCTTTAAGAAACTTTACATACATGCCTAGAAATTAAGCCTCAGTAAAGAGGGTGTAAATGAGGGGGCTGATGTTTTTAGGTTAACCATGATTTTGCTATGTGATATGTTATCTGTAGGTATCAGAGATGGTTTAAAAAGTGTTTCATTAGCAACTCTAAATATGGAGTCCCTGCTAATAGAGCAACTGGATTAAAACCCATCTCAGAAGATCATTGGTAGTGCCTTTCTCTGTGGCTCCCTGGAATTGCCCTGGGCAGAAGCTCTTCTCTTATAGTGTCTAGAAACATGGCACATTCTTGATTTCTGTCTCAGAGTTAAAATAAGAAAGACAAATGTCTCTCTGTCTCAGGGCTTTTATAGATCATTCATGACTAAGAGTCACATAATTCTGGTTTTGCTTAGAAGTTGGATGGATGCAAGATAATTGCAAAAAATTATGGGAAAAGTTTAAGGCTTCACTTAATGAGATTTCCCTTTCAGGATATATCAAAACAGCAGCAAAATAAATGATGGCTCTACAACTTGTGATTACAATGAAGAACATCTACCTTTTCTTAGCAGCAGATGTGATAGATGCAGTGCACAATGTAAATCCATAAATTAGATTAAAAATTGTAAACTGAGGGAAAAAAGCTGTTCAAAAAAAGCTGATAGATAATGCCCAGTCTAATAGAATGCCAGATTTAAAACATGGTTGTTAGATACTCCCACAATGCAGATAATAGAAAAAACAAAAATGTCATGGGAGATTAGATGGGTTTTAAATAAAATCTCAATTATGTTTCATCAGGTATTAACATTTGTGTGCTCTGTAATGCACTTAGTACTTTACAAATATTAAAAAATTAAAATCCCACTTTCATCTGCCTAGTAGCTATAAGTATCAATTTGAAGACTTAATTTTTGTGCATAGGCTCAAATTTACATTTACTGAGTAATGCAACCATGAGGGAAAAGTTAATCATGAAAGCACTTTCACTTCTTAAGAACCCCCACTAAATCCTAGCCAGCACAGCTCTCAAATAGCCAGTATTTGCTCATGTCAATTGAATCCCTTTTATCTTTTGACATAACAGCCAGCATAAGCTAAAGCCAAGTCTACCCACCTATCCAAGCATACAAGAACAATGCCTAGCTAATTGTAACTGTGTGGTGCTCTGTTCAGTGGTATAACTATCAATATCATCTTTCTCAATGTTATAATCTGTGACTCCAAAATCTGATTGGCAGTCTGATCAATCTGATTGATCCACAATCTGATTTTGACGTATGAGAGAAATAATGTGCATAATTTACGTGAATATTGTTTTGCTGTTTTGTTTAAAACAGTCCTCAGAGGTAAAGGTGCAGTTCTTTGCTAATGGAGGGATGCCTCAGGTGTGAAGAACAGTGGAACAAAAGTACAGAACCACAGAACCAGTGGGGTCAAATTTGTAAGGGACCTCTGGCTGTCATCTGCTCCAACCTCCCCACTAAAGAAGGGTCACTTACATCTATTGCCCAGAACAATGTCCAAAGGGTTTTTGAACATCTCCAGGAATGGAGACTCCACAATCTTCTTTGGGCAAACTGTGCCAGTGCTGGGTCACCCTCACTGCAGAATAGTGTTCCCTGATCTTCAGAGGAAACCTCCTGTCTTTCAACTTCTGCTCATTGTCTCTTGTTCCATTCACCACCTAATTCCTGCATTTTTCTTGCATCTAAGCCACCTGAACTAGAGATATGAGTTGGCATATCTGGTTTGGTGGCCCAAGGCATCTGAATGTTATTCACTAAGAAATCATGGTCCAACATGGAACTTGTGTGCTAAACTGGAGAGCAATCTGACACTGTTGTGCTAGATTTCCGTAAAATGAAAATGACTGCCTTTTCCCCCTGCTTGTAAAAAGACTGCTAGAAGGCTTAGAGCTACTGCAGAAACAAGACCAGCAAATAATTTCTGTTATGATTGATATTTATTGCAAAATTCCAGTATAAGAGATTGTAGTGGTTTGGTTCGAAATATCCATTACTTAATTATTTTCCTTCTGTGAGATAAGAATCAGGAGAAAGCAAAATGGGCACAAAACTTAAAAGAATATAAAGTTTATTAACAGACCTAAAAGAAAGAAAAAAATAAATCAGACTAAACCTTCAGAACACTTGTCTTCCCCCCACCTTTCTCCCTTCTCCCACTGACAACGTAAGAAGACAATCCTTGAGATTTTATCAGTCAGTTTACCACCTCTATAATAATGTCATTCTATGGAGACATCTCCACAAGAGACAGTTCTCTCGTGGCTTCAATATCACAGCCAGACAGCTGCCTGGATTGGTTCTCTGCTCACATGTGAAAGTCCCTTTCCTCGACTTACAGCTTTCCCCACAACTGTTTTTGAGGGTTCAGTCTTAGGCTAATGGGGTGCTATTTTTAAGGAGCAGAAGCAAAGGATCTCTTCACCTATCTCTAGCAGCATCTTCATCTCTGAGAACAGAGGTCTTCTTCTCTGGGAGCAAGGGTCTTTATCGCTTTCATCTCTCTCTGTTCAAGCTTCTCATCAGCTACTTCAACATTTGCTTGTTTCAGCACAGGTACCTTTGCTCACAATTGCAGTCTGAACGCTCCACCCCCCATGCTTTCATGAAAATACAATGGGTACTCTGATGTCTCATAGTCCATCACTAAAGCTTTACAACAGAATTTCAGCTTCTAGGTTTGAAGCATCTCCTCTTTCTCCTCTCTTGGTGTTTCAGCTCTTCCTTCTTCACTGACTTTGGTGTTTTTATGGTGTTTTCTTCATGTGCCTTAACCTTTCCCTGTCCTCTGACCTGATTGATGTCTGCAGGCTTCTTCTGTTCTGGAGGAAACTTACAACACTAAAAGGGTTAATCTCACATGGGCCCTGCAGCTGGGAATTGCTTATCCCCTTTGGTCACACCATCTTTGCCGGGCAGCAGCCTCAGATGAATTTTGGCTGCATTAGGGGCAGGGGTGGCCTGGCTGAGCCATGCCGCAGGGCCACCCGCACGGAGCAGGGCCGCGGATGGAACAGGGCCAGGCAGCTCCGGGGTGGCTGTGTCTCCTGGCTGGCCCGGCCTGCACTGAGGGGGCTGTGCCGGGTGTCCAGCGAGCAGAAGCGGCTGAGATCTCAGCCAAGCCATGCTGCGGCCAACCCGGCCGGGCTGCACGGAGCAGGGCCCCCAGTTACCTGTCCAAAAGCCAGAAGGAAGAGAGCTTTCCTGGGCTTTGTTAATTCTTAAATGTGGATCACAGAGGTGTGTCAAGCTTCTTACATGGCTTAAAAAGTTGCCAATGTTCAAACTAGCCAGTTGATTGGTTCTGTTGGGTCTAGAGGAAGCTGTAAGTACCTCTTTGCAGGAGAATCACTTCCATGGCTGATGGACCCCTCTTTAACTAAAACCCCAAACTATGCTAAACTATGACAGAGATGATTACAGGAATATATCTCTTGCAAAAAAACACCCCAAGACATTATTAACTGACATGAAAATTTAACCTTACCAGTAGAAGTGCTTTTTTCAAGTGAACAAATGGGGTAATGGGACAAAACAACATATTATGCTATCAAAACTACTTTTTATCTGCCTTGTAATGCAGTGTGAATCATAGCAATTTTTTCCCTTCTTTTATGAAGAATTGCTCAGCTGAGTCCCCCAACTTCTGAATGAAAACCCATCCCCATATCCAGAGTAATACATCATTACTAAATCCCTTTTCTGTAGTCTCACTAAAAGTGCATGCCTATACCCTTAAAATCCAAGTGAATTTTCCTAACTTCATTCTCAACAATGTGTTCTCTACAATATTAACTCTGCTAAAGTTATATGTATTGAATGGCAATAGCAAAAATAAAATTTAAAAAAAGGAAAAAAAAAAGTGTGTTTATGCCCATATTTATTTCTTGAAAATAAATATTTAAAAGGCGAAGGTATAGACAACTAGGATCTGTGCCTATAGAACAACAAATAACATATTCAATGTTGTGCTTTGAAGGAAGAAACTTTGGAAACTGAAACCAGAGAATGAAATAAAATGATTATATACTTCAGCTGTATGCAGGAGAATATTGCTGCTGATTACCAGTGTAGGAGTTATGTAGAGCAACCTTCAATGAAAACTCATCCACTTTCTTTGTGTCTGTTAGTTGCTATGACGGAAAAGGCAAGGACAGAAGCCTGATATAACAGAACTGTAGAAAATAAAGATGATCTGATTGGATTATTTCCTTTTTTTTCTGTGTGACACAATGATGATGCTGGGTAGCTGGGGGATGCAGAAGGAAAATAGTATGCCAGCCATATGTGGGTGTTTGATTATTTGCCATGATGACACTAATTGCATTTTATTTGAACTGAGTGATGTTCTTTTTCTTCACAGTGCTGAATTGGAAGGACTATTTCTACTTGCATAGTAAGATATTTTAATCTGACACTAGTAATAAGGGAACCATTATTCATGACCATGATTGGTAGTTTAATTCTTCCACTGTGATGCAGGCTGAAAGCTCCATACAAATGTAGCCCTTTAATCCTGAATGGCTTGGAAAATGACCAGAATTTGAGATTCATCTCAGGGAGTCAGCAATTTATTCTTTGATCAAAGAGAAATTTTGCCACCCAAAATAAAGATGAGCTCTATAGGAAAGTAAATGAACCACTTCTCTAACACTCTTCCAACTTTGTAGGGTTAAAGATTTTAGTTTTCTACAGCACTTGTGTGGTAGTAATTATTGTACATATTCCACACAAGACAGATTAATATATATAAAACACACTAGAATTTTGCAAAAATTGCTGTGGTTCCCTGGAATGAGATGAGAGTACCCTAGCCCGAGTACCCCATTTTCTTCAGTGATACAAATTGTGTTAAATCAAGGCTCTTGACTTTAAAGACAAAAACCAGATATATATTTCCTAAGAATTTATTCAAAGTGCTTCAGTTTTTGTCTGTGGGATGTTACAGTTCACAGACATCTGAAACGTGAAAATGCAGTTAATTAATACTGTGTTCAACTGGCATCCTGTAAAAATACTACATTAATCTGTCCTTTATGAAGAGTAATAAAACATCATTTAGACCTTAGGAGAGCTGGGGCTTTTACTGCAGGTATGAAATATAGAAACCACTCTCAGTACCTTTACTCTCTTGTAATTGTTTTATTTGCTTATTGTGATTTCATATTAATATTATTTTTATAGCAATTGCTATTGCTATTATAATTACATTGATTATTCTGCCTAGGGAATTTAAATCTGAATTGTTGATCTTAAAACTTCTATGTTAATTATTGCTAACACTGTCAAGGTGGAACCAGCTTAACAAATTGGTGATTCAGCTGCAATCATTTCCTTCAGACACTCTTCTTGAGCTACACGCCATTAAATGGAGTAAAACCTGACTTGGCTTATTCCAGCTTTCAGTGACATGAGAAATACAGTCTTCAGAGATTTATTCTTTAAGGATCAGTCTGAATGAACATTACAGTTCCTCTTTTCCACAGGGCTTGCCTTCTGTAACATATTTTCTTTGGTGACTGAGAGGGATTTTTGAAAGAGAGGGATTTTTTTGGATGATATGTTCTCATCAGAAGACTTTTAATAAAGATTGTTTTGACAGAAATATTTAATATCTTCCTCACTTCTGTGGAATTGGCAATTGTTGCTAAAAAGAGGCATGGCAGTCTTCTAGTTGTTACACTTGCACATTGACAATCTGTATTTTGATGTAAAAACTCTATCAAAACCACTTATTTAAGGGTGGGTAAATATTTGTCTGGGTAAATTTACCTCTATCTGTTTAGAGAAGAACTAGATTAAGTGCTTGGACTAGATCTCTGAAGTAACCCCTACCTCAACTGATCACAAGATGTACAGTTGAACTGACAGACATATTAATGTTTAGGGTTTTGAATCACTAAAGTTAATGAGTACCTAAGCTTGGATTCAAATTTAAAATAGGAATGAAAACAGAAACATTAGCAATTTAATACAAAATCAGATTCTTTTAGTTCACTGATAGAGAATGTTTCTATCTTAAGTTGAAAGAGTAATGAAGACATTAATGCAATTTTAGGAAATACAGCTTTCAATAATTGCCATCTACCATGAGTGGGTTAAAGTAACAACTATTGTGAAAAATGACTTGTGTCCTGCTAGCATGGGATGAATTGTCTGCTCTCTTTGTATGGACTCTATGAGTGGATCATGTCTTTCTATAATATATTTCTAGTTTGCAACTATACTTTTTCTGCTCCAGGATCTTCACTCACAGGCTTTTTGCCATTGTCTGCAATGCAGTTCTTGTTACCAGACCTGAACAAGAGGTGATGATTGTTCTTGTATGTATTCTTTTGTGCATTGAGCTGAAGCTGCATTTCTGTTCCCCGTTACTTTATAATTTACTTTCTGTGCAGTCATCCATAATCTCTACTGCTTAATTATCAGGTCTCAAGACATTATTTTCATTAACTTTCTGGCTCTAACTTTCCCAAACAACAAGCACTTTTTTTTTTTTGCATTGTTTCTAACAATTTGTTTATGTCACTGCCAGTCACTGTGATCTTACAGTTTCTAAATTTTATTTCAGTAAACCAAAGACAAGCAAATATTCAAGACCTTTCTTTACTCCATTCCTGCCTGAACATCTCCTTTTCTGTTTTGGCTCCAAGCTCTCTTTTTAACCTATCTCCTTTCAAATGAAAACCTCAGCATCTTCTTTCCAGGTTGTCATTGATTCAGAACATAGCAATCCATAAGGAAGAGCCATGGTGCCAAATGTTATATAACAATTATATAGATATATATAGACTTGAATTATCTGAATTGTTGAAGCTGGAGGTTTCATTAAAGCAGCTGAGAAAGTAGACCTGAAAAGTTCTAAAAAATTTGATTTCTAATCAGTTTTCTTGAGTGATGAATCTCTGGCAAACCAGGAATATTTGTGGCTTTTGAATACTCTTTCATGATACACTGATGCCAGGAACAAGATGTTTTTGATTCTAAGCTTGCCTCACTCTGGTGTCAATTTCAGACTTCAGCTGTTTTAGCTTAAATTTCAATCCTCAACAAAAATTTACATTTATTTAAAATCTCAGAACTCACAATAGGACATGCTAGTGTTTATTCAGTGTTTTCTCAAGCAGTGGCAGCTAGCCCAGGAGATCCCTATGACCAATGCTTTTATTAACAATAATTCAGTATCCCAGGAAGGATTTGCTACTCTATAAGAAAGTGATAGGAAAACTAACTTTTTAAATCAAACACAGCATGAATGGGTTGTGCTGCTGTAGGAGATCCAAAGTACCTGGTGCTGCCACTTCTGAGGAGAAGACAGTAAGAAGTCCTTCTTGCTCTGAGTAGCATCTCCTGGGATGTCAGAAACTGCTTAAATTTCCCCAAAATGGGAACATTCTGTTTCCCAAAAATGGGTAATGTACCTGTGTGCAGAGCCTTTCCTTTCAACTGTCAGATAACTGCAAAAGACTAGGTACCAGCTGCATTTCAAGAATCTCTTTAGTCTATTGAAGAAAAGTAAAATCAAAAAAGTAAAAAAATGGAAAATTCTGCATGTGCTAAATCTTTTGGTAACTGAGATGATGTACAGGATTATTTGTTCTTGGTCTAAATATGCCTGAGGGCCTCTAAGTCTGTGCAAGGAGGAGCAGGAGAGGGGGACAGAGCAAGGGGTGTTGCTATTACTGCAGGGCAGCCTCTGTGAGGGGAGCCCAAGGCTGTCCTGAGCCCCCAGCCAGCTCCAACAGCCCCATCACAGCTCTCATCTCCCAGCCCTTACATGTTGCAGCTCAAAACCCCATTCTGGATTTACCATGTGGTGTAAACAAAGATCATCCTCAACGTCCTCCCTGAGTCCATCAGGCAGTGTCCATGCTAACAAATTAAGTAGGTGTACAACTGCTCTTGGCTCGAATGCTGACTGGCATTGAATGTGCTGCAATCAACTAATGCTACTAATTAATCTTCCTAACCCTCCAGCTGGGGTGATTGACTGGCAGCTGTTTGTGACACCCAACAAACCTTGCCTGGGAATGATTTGAGAGTGTGAATTTTCACAGTCCAAACTGTACCAGTCACTGTAAAAATAATTAAGACAGAGATGTCTCAGTTGTAGCATCTGAAGATGTTTCTTGCCTCCCTTTACTTATGCATATAGAAGTAATTTTATACTTCATAATTTTATTACTCCTAGAACTAATTTAAAGGCAGTTACTGCACTGGCACTCATGTTTAATTCCTTTCCTACATTACTCTGCATTTACTTGTCTGCTTCTGGTAAAGGTCCAGAGTCCATGAATCTGCCAGGTCTTTCAAATTTGAGTGTCAGGTTTCATGACCTATCTCTGTTTTGAGCACTGTAACTGTGGCACTTGATTCTTCAGGTCCTGTCAGCTGAGCAGCAGTTTAGGTTTCTTGCATGTAAAATATCAGTCTCAAGGTAACAGCATGCAGAAAGGTGCAATTCAGCTGACAAACTTCATATGGGTTTTTCTTGACAGAATTAATCTTGCACCTCACATATTTGTTCCATGTAATTGCACATTACTGACTTCTTGGGTGTCTTAGGAGAAGCCTACTTATGTCGTTAAAAGCATTTGTGTTGACAATCCTTTGCCTGTGCCAATTGCAATCAAATAAGAAAGGTGATAGGAATTGAATTTTTCATTATCTGTGAGGTATTTAAGTTGCAGTATTGAATGGAATTCAGTTCTGCCTAAAAAGAAATAAATGTAAAAAGGTCCAATATTTTTTAATAACAGTTATACTCAGTAATCATCTGAGCTAAAAGCAAAGAGTCTTTGTTTTTGTTTCCCTCTCACAGCTTTCCCTTCAGTTGAGAGTTGAATCTGTCCCTGCTACATGGACATCAGCAGTTCTGCAACTCCATTCAGTGGAACACAATGTTTTAAAGTTTTTGTTAACTCCTTGGAGACAGAAATTGCATCAATCTGGAGAGTGAAAAGATGCTTAGATGATGAGTGGGAGCTGAGTATTTTCTTGGCTGCCTTTAAAGCAGTTCCCCACTACCATTACTGTTGTAATCTCCAATATAAGGGTAAGCACTGTGTTCTTAGTCTCCATAATCTTGTCCTGTTTAGTGAGTAACATTTTATATTCTGATATAACTGTTTGGTAAATTCGAAGTGGAATGCTCCATGTTGAAGGCTTGTGAAGTAAAAATGTAGATAAAAGACATCGACTTAAGCTTATGTCTGATTATTCTTTAAAGTGAGACCAATCTGTTTTATTTTGTCCATGACAGGGGCCAATGATAAAAGTGTCACCATAGGACACAATAGTCATCTCCAAATGTCCAATTATACGAAATCTTGCTCACAAGAGAGTTTGTCACTAGCTTTGAAAAGGTAGCAATATTTACTTGCTTTCTGATACAGAAGACATAAAAAGAGGTTAAGACAGGATTTTGAAACTTGAACAATGGCTCTTAAACTCAGAGATTTGTAATCACTTTTGGTGCAAAGTTGAGTCAAATGCAGAAACTCTGTACAATTTCATATTCTTCTTTTCCCTTGACAAGTCTCATTTTCTCATGTTTAACTAAACTACATAGGGCAGAAAAACATATCCTCCTATGTACTTCAGGTTTTTTCCTGGTTCTCTATTAAGTGAAGAAAGCTCTGACTTGCCTTAATCGTTCTACTGGTTATCTGGTGTAACTTCGCCATTGCTCCTTTTATATCTCCTCTGTAATCTAAACAATACAACCCTTTTTTATTTTATACAACAGAGAAATCCTGTCAGAATAATTTAAAAATGGGATGAATATTAAAAGAACTATTTATCTCTTTGAATATCTAACTTGGTATTTCATAATAATTTCAAAGGTCAGATACTCTCCTCACATTGCAAAATGTCATTAAGTAATAAAGATCAAGATTATATACCATCACCTTTTTAGATAACATATGTATTGGGCCGCTTCTTGAATCTGTATCAGGCAACCCCAGATTTCACAGTTTTAACAGAAAAATTAATTTATGCAGGGAGATTGGTCAAGGTACAAAATAAGCTATGTACAATACAGTAACAGGAAACTCATATAGATGAAACCTAAACTATTTTAGCCTTAGGAAACTTGTTAATAAAGAATATGCCAAAGATGACAGAAATCCTCTGCAGCTAAAATTTTAACAGCTTAATTTCCAAGGACACGCAGTGGGACATATCCTTTAACTGAGCTAAGGAAAGCATTAAATAAATCAGTTAGCTAGTGGAAATGGAATTTGAGAATTCATGTTCGGAAAAACAATGTAAGAAAATACCTGGCTGGTGCTTGCACATTCATCAATGCCTCAAGCTTTTTACAGTTTCTAGGGCATCTGCAGTTGTGTTATCGGACTTGTTGAACCTATAGAGCCTCCTCAGCAGGATTTCTTCAGACTGAGCTAACTGTTTTGGTACCTTTCTTTGCCTGATTCTTTCAACCTGGCAGGTAGGGTCACTTGGCTGAGGCCAGAGATTCTCTGGATTATTTCTGCCTTCTCACTGATACTGTCCATGGCAAAAGATATGCATTATCTGTGTGAGAACATGGCAGCTCAATTTGCTGATGCAGACCCTAGCTTGAGGGTTTGGTTTTGCAAGTGCCCAAATGAGCAATAAGGTGAGCACACCATGCAAGAAACTTTAGCAGAAACTTGATTTTGACATTTCCTGTGGGCATGGCTTGTTGGTATACAGCACTGGCCTCCTGCATCCGAAACTGCCTCTTATACAAGGGGATCTTCAGGATCTGTCCTCCCTCGTGGCTGGGCACCACACTTCTGGCTGCTGCCTGTGTGCTGCCTTCAGTGAACACTGCCCTTGATGGGAGAAAATCCAGCACAGAGGACTAGTGTTTACCCATTTCTCTTTGTAGACTTGAATCACTGTGGTAAAATGTACTGAAAAAAGGCAGCAGAGTGATCAAATAGGTAGAACACAGGATAAAGAGATGAGAGTATGTTTTCTTGCTTAGCCCTACTGCCTCAGCTGTCAGACTGTTTGAATGATTCTTTACTCTCTTCAGGAGAATATTTATTTGAAGTTACAGCTGTTACTTCCTTTATGATGCTTCTTATCCTGTTCCCACTGCTCCATACCCCCTTTAATTTTCTTCCTCATGTATTTAATTGCTACAAGATATTAAAGAAATTAATTAATTTGGAAATATTTTCCTAATTATTCTATCATGTGACAACACTTTTGACTAAGAGAGAACATAATGTAGACACTTTAAAGTTTGAGGAAATTATCTCAGAAGAACTAGAAATTCTGCATCCTACAAAAGAGCTGTTTCAATGAAAGGGAAAATATGTATTAATGCTGATACTTTATTTTTGTTAAGCCATTCTTTTCCTGTATTGCACTCTCATTGCTTTAATGGCTGTTATTATCAGTTCACCCACTTGAACTGCCACTGACTTAACCCCTAATAGGAAGCCAATTTATCTACCTTAATTAAATCACCTATGTGATAATATGGAAGATGCTTCTATTGGCACATCTGGTCTTCTCTCACATAATGCTGCAGGTAATGGAGAAGCTGGCAGCATGGAGTTCATAATGGGGTCCTTTTCCTAGCACATCTGTCTTGTCACTTGTGAGGCAGATTTATTATTACACTCATTGTCAAGCAGCGCCAGTGAAGTTCATCCTTCAGAGGGGATGCAAGTTCTGATCCTGTTGTTTTATGTCTCATGCCATAACATTATATCACTTCAGCTTTGAATCACAAATGCCTTTGCCGGTCTGTAGGCTGTGTGGACTATTAGAAATGACCATTGCAATTTACATGCAGGGATGGCAATGTACAAGGAAATTTCATGCAGATACAACTTGCTTTTAACAGCAGAGCATGCCTCCCTGTCACTCCTCCCCTTCACAGGTCAAAAGCTGTATTAATGTGCACCACAACAAACCCTTTGGAGCTAAATGAGTTAATTCAGGTGTAGAGCAGAATTTGACTCAGTGTTCTTGTATGAAGTCTCCTACTCTATGGAAAACAGACCACACAGACATTAAGATTTACTGCCATTAATTTCAGAGCTCATTTTGAAAGTTTGGCTCAGATGTTACATTTATAAATGTCAAATCACAAAAATAAAAGGTATCAGCTTTTTCTTATGAATATTTTAAAGAAATTAAGAAATCACATTATTTTATGCTCTTCCTAATGCTAACTTAACTAAGTCTTAAAAAAATTAAATGAGCTTAACTAGTCCCTCTGGAGGCTGAAAACCAGATTGTTTAAGCATAGAAATATTCCAAAAACCAGAAATGACAAGATATTTGAGGATTCACTCAAGAGAAAAATTCACTTAGAGAGGGACATCTAAAGCTGGGATAAACATGATGAACCTTTTTTCTCACTGAAGATATCAGATGTTAAAAACTATTTTATTTTTAAATTGTTAAGCAATTTTGCTACCTTTTTTTTGTGCAAGCACTTTTGAATTTTGAGTGGTTGCTGGCTTAGTAGCACTGGTGAGCAAAGCAAACAGTCTCTATTTCCCCTATGAAGTGAACATGAAAGCAGACAATTGCAATAATATTGGCATCCCAGCATGCAAACAAATTATGAGTGCTTAATTTCACTCTCTTAATTTCATGAACTACTGAAAAAATATTCCAGTTACATACAGTATATTTCAAAATTCAGATTAAGTCAAACTGAGTTGAAGGACCTCCCAAACAAATGAAAAGAGAGGATATGAAAACAATGGGCAGTGTTCGTCCAGGCATTGTGCTAAAAAATAGTGGGTCTTAAGAGACAAGAAACTCTGATGAGAACAGAAATATTGCACACAAACTATATGAGAAAAAGATTTATGATGTATGTGTGCAAAACAACAGGTCACAAAAAGGGAATATTCAAAGTAGCTTAACATAATGCTTTGGTTTTCACCAAACAAGGAACATACTTGGATGAAAAACATTAAATTCAACATGGTAATGGGGACACCAGCTCTGTTCCCAATTCTGCATGTCCACCAAGAAGCAACAATAACTAGATTCCACTCTCAACTTAATGCTAAACCAGAATTTAAATCAGGTTTCTGATATGAAATTAGAATATACAGTCATTGAAAAGTGTGTTTTTAACACTGTTTTGTCTTGTAGTTCTTGACAGATTTTGCAATTATAGCGGGGTTTTACTGTTATCTTTCCACTTTTAAAATTTTAAGGGTTGGAAGACACCATAAAGATCATCTAGACCCAACTCCCACTGCCATGGGCAGGGACACCTCCCAATAGACCAGGTTGCTCAAGGCATTATCCAACCTCACCTTGAACAGGGTCGGGGCATCCACAACTTCTCTGGGCAATCTGTTCCAGTGTCTAATCACACTCACAGTAAAGATTTCCTTCCTAATATCTAACCTAAATTTCCTCTCTTTCAGTTTGAAGCCATTACTCCTTGTCCTGTCACTACAGTAGTTCCTGACAAAGAGTCCCTCTCTGGCTTCCCTGTAGTCTCCTTCAGATACTGGACGGTTGCTGTGAGGTCTCCAAGCAATCTCCTCCAAGCTGAACAGCCTCAGCTTTCTCAGCCTGTTTTCGTAGGGAAGGTGCTCCAGTCCTCTTACCAACGTTGTGCCTCTACTCGGGACTTACTCCAGCAGTTCCAGGCCTTCCTATGCTGGGCATCCCAGAGCTGAAAGCAGCACTCCAGGTGAGATCTCACCACAGCAGAAGAGAAGAATTACCTCTGGTGACCTTCTGGCCATGCTCTTGTATATGCAGCCCAGTATTTCATTGGCTTTCTGGGCTGTCAGCCAGCTCATGTGGAGTTTTTCATCAACCATCACATCCAAGTCTTTCTCTACAGGGCTGCTCTCGACCACTTCCCCACCCAACCTGTAGGTGTGTCTGGGATTGCCATGATCCAGGTGCAGGACCTTGCACTTTGCTTTGTTGAACCTCATGAGGTTGCACAGTTCCACCTCCCAAGTGTAGCAAAGTCCCTGTGAATGCCATCACTTACCTCCAGCATATCAACTGAACCATATAGTTCTTCTTGGATTTTTTATTTTTTTTTTTCTACTGCAGGGAGCCAACGCTACCCCAAAGTATTTTGGCTTTATTTTTGAAAGTAAGAAGAAAATCCTCCCCCTTCTGATCTCCAAAATTACATTTTCCTCATTCTTGAAGTGCATAATAAGGAATATTTATGCAAAGCAAATATTCAGTGTTCAAGAACAAGCTAATTGGGTTCTTTTCATAATTGTTAGTTTATTACCTATTTGCATTCAAAACTGTTCCTGCTGAACCCCCTGAGCTGTGAAAAGGAGACAAAATGCTTTTATATTACATGCTTTTCTTAACTGTCAAGCCTAACTAAAGAATCCCTTCCTTTTATTTAGAAAAGACCTTTGCAATACCTTCTGCTATGAGGAACAGGCTTTTACAGGTTAATGCCTGAACTGGTGCTATGTCAATATTACTGTCCCTTTCAGAGAGAATGCAAGAACCTCCTGGTCTTTACGTTCATCTTTCCTACCTGGGAATCCCTTTGCAGAAGTATTATCTGGAGCTAAACCTTTTTTTGGGCAGTGGCCTGCACCTCTCTGTGCATCTTCTTCTAGACTTCTCTTTTCAGATTCCTTAGGCTGTATTTCAAGAGCAGGAGCAGGGCAATTTCTTTGCTTCTGCTTTCAAGAATTGCATGTGTAGCAGAGTACTATTGTTCTAGTTCTGTTTATAGGTTTAGCACACTCTGGTCTTCTGTAAAATTCCCTGTCAGTGGTACTGAAGAGGAAGAGAAACAACCATCAGCAGCTTGTATAGTTATTATGTCAGATATATTAATGTCTGCTGACTGTCAGATACAGACTACTTTTGCCACAACAGTTAATCTGTGTTGCTGGGTAGTTTGGCCTTGGATATTTCCCAAATATAATAGATGTAAAGTTTAAGAAAAAAAAAAATCTGTGTTGTTCATAAATGTAATTTTTCTTTATGAAGCTCACAATGAAAACTGCTGAAACTCAGAACTCAACTCTTGCAATTTAATGTATTCCATGTGTCCAGCAGAAGTCCTCAGATCTCTAGATACAAGAAGAATTTAAGATTAAAGCTAAGAAATTACTACACCCAAAGGGTGCTTTCCCTCCCAGCTGCTCATCACAGCACTTGAAATATCTTGGCATTATATTACTTTTTATAAATTAATCTTCACCAGCTGATAATATTTTCATGAATTTGAATTAACTGCTGCATGGACAGAGTTTGTTGTTTTGCAAAATACACTTTTTTTTGGCATCTTTGTTAGATGTATATGTGTGGCAAGAGGAATAATCCAGAATGCTGTTTATTTACTAGGAGAAAACATGCAGACAGGTTTTAATTACAGGTCATGTGGAAAACATATTATTAAAGAGAAAATTCCTGTTAAGAGCCTTTTTTACTGATAGAATTAAACCAAGGTGAACTTGACTACCAAAGTGGTATTTATGCTTGCTGAATAAAGTCAAAATCTTGAGTGGCTAATATACATTTTTCAGATTCAATGGATTTTAATGGAGAGAGAATTGCTTTCTCAGATGTATTATATAAATAAATCAAACACTTCAGAAACCAGAACCTGTGTTTTCATCCATGATTAAAAGAAGACAAAGTTGGTTCCAGGTAGTTATGATTACTTCATAAGCTGCAGTTTGGGAACAATTTCTATCAATATTATCCACCAATCCTGGCTCCTCTTTAAAGCCTTAGTTCTTTACACCTTTGTGTGGGTCTCTGTAACTCTGGTATTCCTTATTCCCTTCTGTATAAAATATCTATTTGCCTTGTTTATGTGTGCCACAAATTCAATTTATATTGACCATCTCCAGATATAACAAGACCATCCTTTGGTGAAGATGTGCAGAAGCAGCAGGGTAGAGGATTCCATGAATCTGATCTCCACTGTGCAGATGTTTATTAGAAAATCTTTGTGACTGTAGTTCTTTTGGTTATGGCCTTCATTTAATTTTTGCAGAATATCTATTCTGTTGAATATTTTAGTTTAGTTTGATGAGCACTGTTAAGTCTAATTTCTGGCCTCAGTACCTCAAGTACTGAAAAGTACCTCAAAAACTGAAAAACTCCCAGTGATTATGAAAGATATTTTCCTGATCAAAGCATAATCTTTCTGCCTCTGGGTATTGCAGACCCAAGTATTCACCTTTTCTTTATGGGCTCATTAGTTCCAACTTGCTGCTGTGGATCACAAGAACACAAGGACAGCAGCCATTTGTTACTCTCTCCAGTAATCTCTTATGAAAGAGATTTTATATGTTAACACACATAATACCAGAGGATTTTGCTTGATGTTAGAAATCTCATAGTCCTATAATGTACTCAAGTACCAAAATCAGCTTCAGGAATAAAGTGAGGATGAAAGGATACTGCAAGCCTCAGCTCTTTGGAAAGAAGACACAGAATGCACAAGCTTTTCAGAATATCAGATCAAATAATTTTGCCCAAAGAGCAAAACTGGCAATGCTACAGATGACACAGATGAAACTGGAGACTGTACAGAGGATCAGATGCAAACCTGTGATCTCTTCTTTATTGACAGAGTTCAGTTAGCATTCACCTGAAAGGGCCAGAATAAGGATCTCAAAATCTCACCTCGACAGAGTTGGTGAAAAAGAGAAAGATACTAATGCATCTTGCTGTTAAATCTTACAGTGGGAAGAACATAAGCAGTTTAGTAAGATGATATTTTGAATTGAAACTAAAAGAAGGTCAAAAGATTGTCATCCTACAGTTATGAATAAGTATTTGTGCAAAGCAGAAGGGCTATGTAAATTGCTTGGAAATACAGCAGTGTGCACACTTGGTGAGAAGAAGGTAGAAATAAAAGCAAAAATGTGCATTGAAATAAATATAAAGGCACACATCTACACTCTGAAGCAAGTCTCGGTCTTTGTAGTCTTAATCTAGTCTGAATATCATAGAGGTGAATTGAAAGCATTAATTAATCAGCCCTGCTCCAGCATCTGATGTGTCCTCTCTAATTGTAGTAGAGGGAGAAAGAATGAAGAACCCTCAAATATCAGTGCTGCTATCCATGGATGACTAAAGAATTATTGAGGTGGATCTTTTCAAAAGAGAGTTTGCAATGCATTGCAATAGCTCTCTTAACTGTCACTGATAGTTTTGATCTTTCTAAGAAAATTTACATTACACATATGTAATAATGAAAATTGAACTGCATTGTTGATTGCAACAACAAGAACATGATTTATACCTTGACAGTAAAATAGTTAAATAAACTTCAGAAATTAAGAAATACAGTAGCCTTCTTCCTTTAAAAATTTGAAAAGTAGTTTCAGGCTGGGTTTAACAAAGCAGTTAAGTATAAAAAACCAGCACATTCCTGCAACATGAAATGTGTGGAATGCCTGCCAATGCTGGATTGTTTGGTGGAAGGATGCAAAGACTGACTGTACTATGATGTGTCAGGAAGTATCAACATTGATTTAAGCTGTTCAGGACCCACAGGACAATTTTCAATTATTGTTAATGGGATGTGGAGCTCTTTCATTGTTCTCGGGTTTCTACATTCCTTTCCTACATTACTTCAATATAAAAATGACAAATGAGAATTTGAACAATTTCAAGTATAAAGACCTCAGTGAAAGTCATCTATTTCTCAACATTTTCTGAATCATGGGCAGGAAGCATGTTTTTATAGAAGACTGACTTTTCCATGGAAATTTTGTCCTTTTCTCTACTTTGTCAGTGTTTATTCTGTCTTGCAATCACTGCCTTCTGCTATGGGCTATCAGGCTGCTGCACTTGTGTGTGCAAAAGCCTTTGTTTTCAAAGAGAAGCCAAGCTGCGTTTTACTTTAATGAGAAATGAGAAATTTAATTGCTCCAGGATATGTGTTAACAAAGGCTGTCCTGGTGTGAAAGGGAAGAATTCTGCTTGAATTACTGCCCTTGTGTGTTTTCCAGATCAAGACTGCTGAATCTGAGTCTGGAGTGACCAGATGTTGCTCTTTCTAGTGTTGTTGCTACAACCTCTCTCGAGTGCCCTTTCCCTCTTGTTCATCCAGACCTTTGGTAAATATTAGCCTAAGTTTCAATTTTCAGATACACTGTCTCTCCTTTATATGTTACTGCCATCCTTTCTCTGTGGCTATATAGGCTGATTTCATTGAAAGAATGATCAACAAAAGTTTTCAAATTGTATTATAGAAGTCTTTTACCAATAATTGTAAAAAGCAAGTATCTCTCAGTCTGCCAGGAATATAGAACTGCTGAATCTAAACCTAGAAAATACATTTTTTGAAATTGGACTTTGATAGCCAGTTACCAATTAAATTTTAAAAATGTTTGGATATTTTATGTTTATTCTTGAAATTTGGCAGTATGAAAACACATTGAACTCACAGAAATACACTGACTCAGGTCTAATTCAAGCTTGCCTTTGAAGTGTGCAAGTGAAAACTTGCAGAAGAGGATAACCACAGTGCAATATGACATATCAATTACCTCCCATTATAGCTCAGGCAAACAGCTGGCATGGTGCTGTTTGTCATGTGTGAACAGTGTGGTTGGGATCCCGTGGAGCAGAGATGTAAATTATCCCTGTCCCTGAGAGCTTAGAGTGAAACAAAACAAAATTAGAGAACCCTATGTAAACACATTTATAATATGAGAGTTATTTAAAATATCATTGTGAGGGAGGGAAAAAGGAAAACTTCTCATGTGAGATTCACACTGAATTTTAAAAATTTGGTTTTTAAAAAATATCCTTTTGAAGATACCATGCGGTGTGTCTGTTTCATTCAGAAGCCCTACTGAGTTGAAACAGTGATAAGTCATAGTCACCTACTGTCTTTCTGCTTGGGAAAATCTGCACGCACATTAGCAACCGAAAATTATTCTTTGAGATCCACCATTTACTTTTGAATGCGCAGTACGCAACGAAAGAGCTGCCAACAGAAACCTCCTCTCCTTTGGCAAAATGAAAAATAAAATCATTTGATGATGGTACACAGTCACCAACCTAACATCTTTTATGGCATAACATTGTGTGGATAATAAGTGACTGCCAAGAGAGATTTTTTCAGAAACCACACAGATTAGGTGTTAAATGCAGGCTATTAAATATCATTAAGTAGTCATGGCTTTCATTAAAATATACTTGAATGCATAAGATACTTGTAATTTTCCTACCTGAAGGGCTTGATTCCAACCCTAAAATGTAATTCAGTCCCAGAGAAAGACAGGTATTATTTTTTCTTGAGAAAGTGAAAAAATATAGAAATGTGATAGTACATAATGTAAAAAGCTGCCTCAATAGAAGTTTCTGAAGGAATATTTTGAATTAGTATCATCCTGATGTGGTCATTCTTTGGGTACAGCACCTCTTGCGCAGTCCTCGCCAGTAAGGTCCATGATAATCTCTGGTGAAACCTGAATAACTCCTGCTTTAAGGTTCAGGTCAGGGATGATTTGCTTTCTGTTAGGCAGACTCAGGTCTACATTTTCAGTCTATGTGGAACAAATATCTTCTCTAAATGTTTAGACTGCCCTTTAAAAAAAAATTAGTGAAGTTAGGATCAAGACTAAAGACTCCAGGTGGAGGCAAGAGCTGGTAAAAGCCAGGAGAAAAATCACACATGACTAATCAGTGACTGAAAGTGTGGTGCTAAGATTGAATCCCTTGATTACCTTCTTGCTAGTCTAAGTCTTCATGCACTGCTGGAAGAAAAATAATTTCTATGTCCCCCATGTCAAGTTATGATATCCTACAATATCATATCAGAAGTTTTGTTGAAAGAAATGCTAGCTAGGATGGTATACTCACTAGTAAACTTATTACACATCTTCAAGCATTAATGCTTAATTAAAAAGAAAAGAAAAATATGATAGTAATTCTATGCAATTTTCCACTGAGTTAAAACAGGGGTGTGTTATTATTGCTAAGGAGGTTTTCTTGACACTGATTGCTTGAGGTTTTATAGTAAGAAGATTTTCATATCAATCAAAAGCTTCTTACTTTTACAGATTTAAAAGTCTTGTATATTCATACGTATACATGTACATATCCATATATATACCACTGCTGAAAGAGACTTTAAAAATTACCTTTTTTTATTTTTTGAAAAAATCTCTTTTGAAATTTCTTATTTTTTTTTTTTTTTAGCTTTTAATGTATTTGCTAAAAGGAAACTGCTAGAGAAATAATTGAGACACTACAGGGCCAGATGGAGGGATCTGCAATTGTCGCTGAATTTTCATACCCAGAAAGGTTTGGTTTATTTTGCGAAAGCTCTATGAAACACCTGTTTCAGTCTTTTCAGAAAGTCAAATTGTGCCCATATGAATAGTATTGTCCCCTACTACCAAGAAATCAGCCAGTGGGTTTCTCTGCATGCTGTAATTTCTGAATTGCTTACTTGGAATAGCCCAATGAGAATGTTTTTAATCAGAAATCTCTACAAGTATACTGTAAGAGAAGATGGAATAAGTATTGAACAAAACAGCTTGTGCTTAAAATAGCTAATGGATATTAACATTTTTTTTCAGCTATAAATAATCATACCTATAAAATGAATGGAAGTAAAAAATGGTCCTTCAGACTTACCAGGAGGAGCAATTAAGCTTCTTGATTTCATAATAGCAGTGGGAAAAGATGCAGGGAGGAAAAAGTGTGAGGCACTTGGTGATATGACAAATAAGACCTAAATAATGCAGTGTTTTCTCAGCTGTAAATGCAGGTGTTTGCAGAAGCAGTGCAGTTGTTCATCTTTTTGGATGTACAATTCTCTTTAGTGACATATCTGAATAAAGATTCTTTTCCAGGTGTTTATCTCTAATGAGCCCAGGGCTTTCTACACATCTCCACATTCCCCACATCCCACCCCCACCAGCCCTGCCCAATATGCAAGGATTTAAGAATAGATAAACCCCACTTTATCAGTTGTCTACTATCTAATAAGGAAAATCCTCCAAGAGCGTGAAGGTTTTGTTTAAATTTCACTCATCATGACTGTGGCTCCCTCTCTATCACCTTGTTCAGAATATGTAACCAAGTTATAAAAAATAAGATTCACTTGTCTAAGATGTGAATGAGATTTTAGTGCATACACTGGGGAAGATTTGATAATGTTCATGGCTTTATCACTGGGGAAGTATTTATTCCTGTCTGCACTCCCAAACACTCTTCTATTTTTGCTCTCTGATACAGACATATAGTATTGCTTACTGGCTACTTTTCTAGCTCTTATTTTTAATTGTCACTTGCTATTAAAAAAATTAAAAATGAAAAAATCACAAACTAAACCAACCCCACAAGAGGAAGCATTGTGTTGTCACAGGTTTATAGAAAACCTTGAAAATTGGACTAAAGGTAGCTGGATGTTACCATTCATTTGGCAGTGCAGCCTGATGTCTGAAAATTACTGGTTTGAGTGATATATTGACCTATGCAGTTTGTGATGTACCAGCAGTGATGAATTCAGCATCATTCAGGAAGAGCTGTTCCTGTTTTCTTAGTTACTGCGACATGCAGGAAAACAGGAGCAGCATTTGATTTTGACTAATTATTTTTAGATTAGTTTCTCCAGCACCTTGGCTTGCAGGATTGTGAGAGTCCCTTTTCTTAAGTTTAAGGAATTCAGGTGAAGAGAGACAGATGACGCACCAGGGCTGGAAAACCTGGAGGCCATACATGTGAACATTCTTGTGGTATTTCAGAGATGATGTAGGACTTCAGAATGACTAAGAGGGAAACAGATGAATTAATTCCTCACATAAATATTCCAACCTTGCTGAAAGTGTTACAGGTGGTTGAGTATTTGAGATGCAATTAGAGTAGCACACAAAAATTTGTTGGCACATTTTCAGGGATAGGGAACATAATTGAAACACACTGTTCCAAAACAAGAACACTTTTTGGGTCAATTATTTTCGAGTAAACTTTTTTCCAGGACTGAAAAGGAGCTTTGTACTCTATGGCACAGGAGCTGTATGACTTTAGGACATTTGGATTGTCTTTTTTACCCATTATAATGGTAGAATTACAGAACAAATGGAGTTGAAAAATTTTAGGCATCTGCTATGGGGACCACGTGTCCCCAGGAAGCAGAGGTACCTGCTAGCAGCTCCCCACCATTACAGTAGACACATTTGGAAACATGCTCATTGTCATCATTTCCTAATAGGTTGCTCTAGATCCTGAGAGCTGAATATATAATCTTCAATGAAATTTTACTTCTCTACAGGTGCACCATGTTTCATCTTTTTTTTTTGAGAGTCTCCAACTTGCTCTTTCTAAAAATGGTGCTCCATACATCTTCTGGATTCTCTCAAGGGATTGTCCAAGAAGTATTAGCTTGCAGTGGGGTTACATTTTGTAAGTATGGACGCAATATGTTCTCCCTAACTATTTAGCATGAATACCATTTGTTTGGATGGCAAAAAGAAACATCTTGAAGGTGGGACAAAGATGGGATAAATTTCTAGAAAATGGCAAAGTAATCTGCAAGCCACTTGAAAAGACCATCCTGCTTTAAGTGCTTTTGTTGCATTAGATTTCTCACACAGGGACTTGAGCACTTAGCTCAGAAGAGTCAAACTCTATTCAAAATGTTTTCTAAGCATCTAGTAAGCTGTGAGTGCTCAGCTGGTGGAAGGAAAGTAGCTGGATTAGACGGCAGAAACTGAGACAGAAATTGAATTTTTGGAGTATGATCTATTTCCTCCAACTGCATCCCCAACAGGGAACTGAAAGATCTTTTCAGCCCTTTTCAGAAACATTGCAGTTACACCTTACACTCACATGCCTTTTGCAGTGTCAGTTGCATCCAGCAAAGCACACATAAGGCAGTTTAGGTAATGTCGTAATCCAGCATTTCAAGAAGATGGTGTTCCATTTACCTATTATCTCTACCACTTGTCTGGCTTCTTTCCTTGTTCTGGCACAGGTGAAACACTAGAATTTCCCTTAAAAAAAAGTCTGGATCAGTTTTAATCTCAATGTTTCACTACATGTATAGACCTGTATCTGGTATGGAACAAGTGAAATGGGATGGATGAGGAGGGTGAGGGTTGTGTGTAAGAATGGGGTCTATGTGTTAGAGGCTCACTGAGCATCTTAAATGAAAGTTTTCTAGTTCAGTGGGATTTCAGTTTTTTCAGTGGAGTCCAGCATCTACAAATGTCACCTCTGGGAGCTTTCATGTCTCAACCAGTTGGAAATTCATGTGCTAATAGTCTCAATTTTTTAGTGATGCAACATTTTTGTCCTTGACACCTTCCAGGGACCACTATCATCTTTATTGTCCATACCCTACAACAGGGCTTTAAACAAATGACTCCTACTGGAGATGGGAATATACAGAAAATTCCAGACTATTATCTATTGTTCCTCTTGGAGTGAAATCTTACATCTTTTGTTTCTTCAAATTTTTTTTCTAACGAAGGGTCTTACTTGATTATACAGTTTCATCACCTCTTTTACTCCTATCTGTTTCATGACTTTGGAGTGCTAGTGGCATTTCCTGTAAGTTTTTTATCTAAATAGTTTAAATCTCCTATGGGGCTCTTCTTTCCCTTTATCTCTTTTTCTGTCTTTCTTTTTTTAAAATTATATTTGGACCTGCTGCTACTTCACATATTTCTATCTGAATTTCTTTCTTTTTGTCTCTCTTGATCTTCTCTCATTGTCTGGTCCCTTAATAGACTTTTCTTCTTTTCTACATTTACACACAGAACAGAAACATTCTGTAGTGTTCACAGCTGTGTGATAAACTCTGATTTTAATATTCTTGTCTGGGCTACAAAGACTTGCTTACACAAGGGAATGACTCATTCTCCACTGCATTCTAATCTAGCAAGTTTAAATTACACTGATGGTTTAGCCCGAGATCAACTGCTTGTAAAGGAGTCAGAATTGGCTCCCTAGCAGCTTTTCTAAATTACTTTCTAAGATACTGTACTTTTTACTTGAGATGAGATAGTAGACTCTTCACAGAAAGGTGGTGTATCTAGTCTTGTACTGTAATTGATGTCGAAATCTCTGAAGTTAAAGTGTGCTTATCACACTGCCTTGAAAACTGCAAGCATTAATAAAACAAGCTAAATGGGTTTCAGAGCTGCCAGCCATTGAGTGAAGCACAACTTATTCCCTAACTTCTTTGCTCCCTACCACTTCCTCCCACCCCCAATTGTATTTCTACATATTGATAAGATGCCCCTGTGCCTTGGGGTGGATTGACGTGTATCCCCTATTACTGCTATATGCCCAGAAATTAATTTGTGTCTTTCTATGCCTTTAAATGAAGCCTGACAGGGGAAAGAGAGAAAAAAAAAGAGTGTTGTTTTTCAAAGCAGTGTTTCAAGGACACACAGACTCCTCTGTGTTGTTCTGCTGCAGCGAGAAGAGCGGGGAAGCACCCTACTTGGTTTTTCAGCCAGCTTTTGGCCATTTTTTTTTTCTCCTGAGAGTTTAGCTTTGTTTTCCTGGGACTTCAGTTTTTTCCCTTCTTCTTTTTTGGACTGTTTCAACATCAGAACACATCAGGACTTTTTCCACTGAGGTGGAGGCCCTGGAAATGGGCCCACTACCCAGCTCCAAGGAGGAGGAGAGACCCACAGATGGACTCAGAAATGTTCCCAGGTTTCTCTCCACAGCAAGAGGTTTTATTATTTAGCAATATTATCCTTTTCCTGTGTGTTTGTTAAATAAATAGTTTTATCTCTTTCACTTTCCTTCGAGAAAAATTTTCTTTTTCTCACGAACCTGGTGGGGGAGGGGTGGTTATAACCTGCCTTCTATCAGAGGATATTTTCCTCCAAATTTGTCCAAATGGGCACACTCTGATACTTCTCCTCTGCAAGCTAAGCAGCTCTAGCTCTCTCAGCTTCTCCTTAAATGAGGTATGCTCTGAGCTTTTACCTTACTCATCTTTGTGGCCCTTCACTGGACTCTCCAGTGAACTGGACTCTTCGCACATCTCTTTTGTTCTGAGGAGCCCATAGCTAGGTCCAGCACTACAGATATGTCTTACATTTGTCCTGGTTCCACCAGCACCCTCTGTTTATTGTCTGTGAAGGTGCTTCCTACAAGATCACACTTATCCTAACGCAGTGGTCCAGCTTATCCAAAGGGAGCATTTTGGACATGGACACAGCTCAGAAGTTCCCTAAACAAGGAAGGAATGGTTTACTAGAATGTATTTATGATCCTTTTCTGGGATAGGGATTCCAGACCAAAACCTTCCAACAAATAGTTTAAATCATCTTTAGAGGTATCTGAACTCTCATAGCTGCAGCATTGTTACATCAAATGATGAAATGACTTAGTCTCTGTAATGGTGCGTATAGGGTAAATCTTTACCATGAGGGAAAGAAATTGGATCCATTGGAGACCTGATAATTTTTAAATTAATACTTTAAAATAATTATTTTCAACAAACAAGCCTAGGAGTTTTAACTCTGAAAAAATTTCATTAGTATGTTGTTATTTTTTAAATTAAATAAACATAATGCTGCAAGCGGTCTATTATGTCATGGATCACATCTAGTTGCTCTTTTTTCCAGGTCCAAGCTGAGGTTAAGAAAATGCTTTAACAATTTGAATAGATAACTTATCACTTACCATTGTAATCCCTCATCTTTGTTTTTAAGATAATGAGATAGAAGTTGCATTTTTCTTGCTAAAAGATACCTTTATGCACATTACATTTTAGTATCCACACTTACCTAACACAATTCTTGAAAAGTGGATACAGGAAACTCTGGAAGAAGCCATAAATTAGAACATTCTAATAAAATATTTGTCATCAGGAGTTGGTGTGTACACTGACTACCCATTTTGAAATGCAAATTGAAAGGGATTCACTCAAAAATGTGTTCAAAAGGAAACTAGTGTCTGCAAGATATTCCAAGCAGGAAATGTCATGCCCTCTCCATTTGCCAGAGAAATCTTTCTTTTGGTACTGCTCAGGACATAGGCTTATGAACCCAGAAGGTCCAATCTGTCTGCCCATGAAAGTGAGTAAAGGACTACTGGAGAAGCCCAGATTTCCCTTGGATGGCGAAGAATTTCTTGATCATTTGCTGGATTTTTTGTGAGGAGGAGGCAGCTGGCATCAGCTCAGCTGTCTTTCACAGAACTGACTTTGATCCTGCTTGTGTTGTCATGGTAACCTGAAGTCTCTGATCAAATGAACCTTATTCACTGAGTTAGGAGTTGACCTCTCTACGTCATGGGAAATAACATGGGAGAAGACAAGGAATACTTTTTCCAAACAGAAAGGTTCAGAGAATTCTCTTGACCACTCCATGTCAGTTTACAAACCTGTTTTGTCTGGCTTGGACTTGTAATATTACAAATGTGTGTGTATATGCAGGGGGAAAATATCAAAAGAATACTTACTATAGCTGTTTGTTTAGTCCCAGCTGGGAACCAAGCCCCATGCAGACCCTCACTCACTCTCCCACCAGTGGGATTGGGGAGAGAAATGGAAGAGTAACAGGTAGAAAACTTGTGGGTTCAGATCAAGACAGTTTAATAGGGAAAGCAGAAGCTGTGTGTGCAAGCAAAGCAAAACACAATGAATTCACTGCTTCCCATGGGCAGGGAAGTGTTCAGCCACACCCAAGAGAGCAGGGCCCCATCATTTTTAATGGTTACTTGGGACTCCATCACTCCAAATCTTCCTCCCTGCTTCCTCTTTTTTCCCTCACTTTCTATCCTGAGCATGATCCTATATGGTCTGGAATATCCCTTTGGTCAATTTGGGTCACCTGTCCTGGCTGCCTCTTCTCCCAACTTCCCACACACCCTCAACTACCTCACCAGCATAGCACTATGAAAAGCAGAAAAAGCCTTGGCTCTGTGTAAGCCCTGCTCAGCAACAACAAAAACATTTCTGTGTTATCAACCCTGTATTCAGCACAAATCCACAGCACAGCCCCATACCAGACACTGTGAAGAAAATTAATTCTACTCCAGCTGAAACCAACATTGTCATACAGTCTTTATCTTTTGTATACAAAGAGGTTACAGGAGCATTTATGATGAAGCCCTACTAGAGCACAAAGGGCTCACAGGTTTTGCCAATGTGATTCCACATCAGCTTTTTTGTGCACATAACTGCACTTACAAAAGGGAACATTTTATAGTCTGAAGCAACCTTGCCACAACCGACTGGAATGCCATAACATTTTTGACATTACAAATTACCTTATGCTAGCAGAATTACTCCTGATTTCTAAACCATTACATTTAAAGATAGCTCTTATATTCATGATAGCATTGCAAAATGTGCATGTAAATATGCCTTCAAAGAGGAGTTTCATATACAGGAAAATATTTAGTTATGGCTGTGAAAAACTGAAAAGATAAATATTCAGGAATAATTCTGGGTTATCATTAACTTTTTTAAAGATAGCATGGTGAAATTAGTGAGAGAGCAGAATAACTTGATGTAAATCTAGTTAATGAAAAAAATGTGGGCATTATAGTGCTGAATTGGAGGGTGTCAGTCAAATCTATTTCTGAAATAAATATATGGGTAGGCACATGACTAAGAAAAAGAGATAACACCTCATATTAGAAAATGATTACTCCCTTATCTAAGCTATTGAAGGAAGAGAGAAAAAGTAATTAAAGAGCTAGAGATCCTCCAAAACACAGTGAGCCTATGCAGTGAGACATGAAGGATCACAGATTAAGGGAGATAAACTTCTGATTTTTAAGGTAAATATAAAACAGAAATCAAAGAAGATGCTAATTTAAATAATAAAATAAATTAAAAAATCAATAGAATCTATCTTTGTGTACAAGCCAAGTGATTTTGTACACTGAAACAAGGGAGAGTCATTCATGTATTCCTGGAGAATGTCCCACAGTGGTGGAACAGAGGTATTTTGCCATTGCCTGCAGAAAACTAGAATTCATCTTTGTCAATTACAATATCTCCTTCAATATATTTCAGCTGCCATATAGCACCAAAAGTACTTCAGTCTCCTGCTGAGTATGTTTGAATGGTGCATTTCCTTTTTGGAAAAAATCCACATGGCCTTTTCTGTCTATTACTTTTTGGATACAGAATAAGGAGGGAAAGAGGCAAATTATTACAAATAAAATATTTAGGACATTAATATGACAACTATGAAATCAATATTTCCTTGCTGTGGTTACGGTTGCTGTCAATAAAATGTAATTAATTTAATTTGTGTGTTTAATTAAAACTATGGATAATTAAAATGTCAACGAACCCTTTTTAGACAGAACATCTTTGCAAGTTTTTAGAGCTAGAATGTGAAACTTATATGTGAAAAGCTCTACAATAACAGGATCTGGCCAGTGATTCTTTCTTCTTTTACATTTTGAGAAGGAAGATTCTCACAAGAAAACTGGCAGAAATGGGTACAACACTCTTACTGCTTTATTTCTCAGTCTAAATAAGAAGGGAAGTTTATATTTTCCTCTTATATTTTCTTAATTTTTTGATTTGGGGATTATGTAAATATAACTGAATTAACAGTGCTTTTTCCTTAGAATATTTGTTATTTTTAAAGTTAGGTAGTGGGCCAAGGATGAAGAGATATTCTCAGCCTTAAATAATTTACTACCAAATTGCAACACACAAATCTCCAAAGAGCATGAACACAAGTGTAAATTTTCTGACAATTATTGATTATTTATTGTATTTATCATTCACTCTTTTTGATAAAGATGAGGAAGGGTCACGATACTCAATAATTTTCCTTTGCCTTCAAAGGTTCATTTTTTCCCCCAGAAGTTCTCAGAGTATTTCTACAGACTTTGACAACATTACTTTCTTAGCAAACTTTCTCTCAGGTGGGAAGCGATATAACATTCAAGATAATTTTGCTTTCTACTAAGTATTTACAAAGTTGAAATTGAATCATTCTGTTTTGTAAACATTTGGTAACCAGCTTCTTTGGCTGACAGTTCATTTTAACCCTGCAATTATTTTCTGCAGACTGATATTTCAGTACATGGTGATTTCCATTTGGAAAAGCATTGAAAGGTATGTTGCTTCCTTATTTTCTGGGGGCTATATTTAACATATTCTTAAATGAAACAAACAAACAAATGGAACAGAAGAAGGGCAGAAAGGAAAAATGATTATGTAAAAAACAATAAACAAAGAACAATTTAGACTAGATGGTAGTTTGACTCAAAAAAAAAGGAACAACAAAAGCTTTGTCTGTGCTGAGGAAAAAAGGTAGTTTAGCACTGCTGTCATTGCTTTTGAGTGAGGCTCAAAGTCCCTTGTGGTTGCAGAGCATGCTTCAAAGAAACTGCTGAACATCACGAGTCAATTAAGTTCCAACTGTCTGAATTACAGTATTCATCTAGAAGTGTTCATTGTCAGGGCTGTTTTGTTGAAAAATAAGACACCTGTTCTATCTAAATGCTTTTGCTGTATGCCAGCTGGGGCCATCACAGGTGCACAGAAATTGTTGTGGTTTTGGGATTGTTGATTTGAGCTTTGGACACAGCCTTTACTGGCAGTGGTGGCTGAAGCTGGGAATGAATAGCCTCTGCCTTAGGAGAGCCCCAGTATTTAATTGCAGTAAAAACGAAGCCACCAAGGAAGACTGGCTACAGCTCCAAGTCAAACATAATCCTTTGGTGGCTGAAAGTATGAAACATGGAATCCACAAAATGTAACTCTTCTAGCAAATTAGTGTGAGCACTACAAAGAATAAAACAAGAACAGTGAAACTTTTTCTGTGTCCTCCAAATATGGGAAATATACTCTTTTGGTAATGAATCTTATTAATGTCTATGTTAACACTAACATAGTCATAGGGATAAAACCCCTCAATCTAATAATCTCCTTTGCAAGCATTTTGCCATTTGTTTTAATACATAACTCCAGAATTGAAAACACTTTTTAGGGCAAGAAAACACTATTATAACAACAGAAAAGAAAGTAAAGATCCTGATACTTTGTATGACTCTTTTCATCATAAAATTATATTTAATTCCATAACTTAAACCATATAATTATCATGGTTATGAATATGACTAGTTTATTTCACACTATTACAATATGACTACAGTCGTGAATGAACTCTCAGAGTAGGCTCTGTTGCTCCTGTCTGAAGTGGTGGTTTGCTGAGGCATGGAGCCAGACTAGCTGCCAGCTGGCCCTGCGAGGTGAGGGTGCAGCCTTCATCCTCCTCTCTTTGTACTTGTGGGGCTCACCTTTCTCCCCAAACGAAGCTGATTCAGTCACTGGGCGGGCTGCTAAGAAGGCAAGAAAAAGAGTGAATTTTATTGAATTAATATCATGTTATATACTTTGCATTTTTTCTAATTTTTTAATAGGTACATGTGTACTCTATAGATCAATTTACATTACATTGTTTATATAATGTAATTTAGACTATGCTAAAATTGCATTAAAATTATAAGAGTTTGGCACAATAGCAGCTCTCCAGAGCTCAGGATAAGCTTCATTATCAGCATGCTGTTGCCTTTAATTAATATTTATAAAGGAGTTTGGGTGTAATGAACTGCCATGCAGTTGCAAATGCACTCAAGCACATCAATTTTAAGGTCATTTTATTACGGGTTAAATCCTGATGGCTTTAGGAACTTTTACTAGAATCTTGCTCAGTAACTAGTATGTTTATGGTATGGCCTGGTGATATTTCCAAAAGTCTCCAGCAATTGTGCTGAAAGTGGGCAAGAATCATAAAACCTGTCTGTGAAATCACACATTATCTCATGGTGTGCAGACAGACAGGGATGCAGGCAGGTGAGATCTAAAAGGGGTGGGCTCCAAGAACTAGGTCTGTATAGGCATACTTTGGGCCTATGGTCTAGACCAGGGTTTTGTCAAGAAAAAGAAATATTTTATAAAACCTAAAAACATGTGACATGAAAGACACATTTTCTGAATGCAGAAAGAGAATTTTGAGCACAAATAACTTGTGTTGCAACTGTTTAGAGTTACTTTCTGTTCCTTTTGCCCTGGTTTTCAGTCAAGAAAGTCTTTAGCAAGGAAGTCTTTAATGACACTAACGATTTTTTAAAAAATCTCCTTTTTCCAGTATATCAGAAAGCTGCCTGAATAGTGTGAATCAGATCTCTTTAGTTTCACCTTTAAAGTCACCCCTTTCACTCACAGAAGCACTGAAAATTGTTCAATTTTAAGTATCATTCATAGTACCTGGACCCTTAATGGAGCCATGAATATTTGCAGGAAAATCGTGCAGTTAACTGGAATTGTAAACTCAAACTCAATTACAAAAAAATGCATTCTAGAAATGTTTCTACTTCAGATTCTGAAAATTCCCATTCCTGTTGTTTCCTACCAGGTTCAAGCACAGTATCTCTGGTAATGTCACTATCAATAAACCTCGTAAGAGTGACAATTTCTTGGTTAATATTATCACAAACCTGAGTGCAAAGAGTCTATGGTAAGTTAAAATGAACCAGTTGAAAGGAGATAATTACAATTCATTATTTGTTTCTAAATTTGTAAGAAGAATATATTTCAGTGGATGTATATTTTTCAGCTGTAAACTTCATGTTTACACAGTCATGCGTAGAAGACAGAACACCTCCTAGAGTGTAATGACATGGAATCCCTACAAATGAGTGCTCCTGGGAGTTGAGTCACCTTTTACCATTTTTGTCATTTATTTATCACTAATTCATATTAGCTGCATATAACATCAGCATGGAAATTGTACTGTTAAGGATGGGAGGTAGGAAGGATTTCACTGGCACTTTTTAAAAACATTATCTGATGGATGGGAACATTATAAAATATGATTTTGTGCCTTTAGAACACCTAAGGGAAAATCATTTAAGCAGCTGATAATAACCAAAATGGACAGTCTAGTAGTCAATTGGACAAAATCATGTTCCTCTCCCTCCCCCATCCTAATATAGCCTTCTGGAAGATGATGAGTATTGCTGTAAATGGAATTTATTATTTTGGATATTGAGAATATGAGTAAAATTATGTCAAAAAGAAAAAAAATTAGAACCTTGCATGTGTTAAAAGAGTGGTAATTACAGGACTTAAAATAGCGGTAATTTTTAGCTGCACAAAAGAGTTTCTGTTTTCTTCCGCCAAATATTGTTCCTCTCCTAAGAATAAAATAGTGATTTTTTCTTGCTATGAGACTCTGACTATGGCCTCTCCCTCAGTAGCTCTGGGCCTAATTGACCATAATGATTACACATGACAACCAGGAGGAAATCTGCCAACTCTTCAGTAGCTCAGTGCTGGAGGGGGAGGATGATGGGTCATGTTGCTTGTGAGAAGGCAACAAAAATAATGACCTCTCCTTCAAGCCTAGCCTAAAACTGTTTTGCTTCTTGCTTTGATTGAAAGAATTTAGGGGCAATTGAGTTACAAAGTCTAGTTCACGGCTAGAAAATCTGAGCTCTCTGACTGAGGTAGCTTTTAGGTACAAAGCATGGTCCTCAAAATAACCTTTTTAATCCATTTTTAGTAGAAAATTCCCCTCTTGTCTGATTTGGCTCGCAGGAGTCTGGAATACATCAACACCAATAATTTAAGTCTCTGTACACAGTAAGCCCATCTCTATCTTAAAAACTTCTTGTAGTGCCAGCCCCCATGAACCACCCTGCCCTCACCAGTCATCAATGTTTATCAGAGATGCAGTCCCCTGGACTACTGAAAATACCTAGTCTTGACAGAGGAAATTGTTAGAAGCAGAGATAAGCTGAATGGTACGTTGAAAACTGATCCCAAAGGATTGGTAGCAGTATTATTTTGTGGATGGTGCCCTTAAAAGAAAATGTACTTTATTCAGATCACCCCTCAGGAGAAGGTCCAAAACTTGATTTTGCTCAATAATTTTAGCTTTATCAGGCGAAGGCTAGCAGAAAAGGAAGGAAATGTTTGTGTCTGTTTGGAGTGAAGGAGGAAAGTTGAGACTTAAGATATTATTAAATAATACTGTTATGAGCTCCACAAAGCTCAACAAAAACTTTCCTTGAGGACTTGAATAGTTTTTTCATCTTTATAAAAGCAAACATTGTTATCACTTCCTCAAAAAGACCCAATTTTATAGGCTGACCAAAAATGATTGCAGATACTAGTGTTTTATTTTGCTTTGCAGTGTTAGGATAGTTCTTCTGTCATATGGTAAAAGTTTTTTTCACCAGTTTCTCATTGTCATTGAATTTATTCCATAAAGCATGTGGAAATGTAAAAAAATTAATGAGATAATATTTGGGTGGCTTGGAAACACAGATTATTGATAGTGATCACACAAGTTGCTTCAGCAGGAGTTAGTGAGGGCGTGATCTTTTTGGGATTAAGCCCACATTAGCAGGAGGCCTGCTGCTGGCAGACCAAAATCAAACACACTGAGCTCCCTTCAGCCTTATCCTCATTATGTCTATGATCTAAAGAGCAATGCTGGACTGAGTCCAGCCCCAAAGCTGCTCTGCCTCTAAAGATGTGCATTTCTATGACTTCTAAAAAGGAAAAAAAAAATAAAAAATCCAGGACCGTAAAAAAAGACCACTTTCTTTCCCATTCTTCTATTCTGATATTAATCTATTTACATGCAGGTTTCCAAAGAACTTTCTCTGTCAGGGAATAGTACCATAGGGAATAGCAAAACCAAGTAAGATTGACAAGACTAGAAATGACGAGTTTTGTTATAATGTCCCCTGCAGAATGGTAACATTTCTATGACAGCCTTCCTCCCTTCATCATAATTTACGTTATAAAAAGTGGTGACATTTCTTCCATACCCTTATATCCTTTTTTTTTTTTTTTTTAAGACACTTTCCTGAAAGAATATGGATTATTTCCATGGGATATTTCCAATTAAATGCAATTTTTGATTTATTTTATTCTTGCAGGAAAACTTTGAAAAAAATTCACCACCTTGTTAACTCCAAACACAAGAGGGAAGAATTTAGAAATTATAAGAGAAAATCTGAAGTTTTAAATTGACAGAAGAGTCTGTTCCTAAAGATGAAAATGTCTTAACTTGAAATATCATGGGCTAGCATTTTGAAAATAATTTTTTTTTCTCATGTTGAGTCTATCAAGTGAAAAAAAAAGGAGCCAGTTTCCTGAAGAGTATTAGCCATGCTGACAAACAGAAGATATGCAAATTTTTATTTTTATGTGGTTTCAGCCAAAACTAGAGTGAAAGGAAGTTTTCCTGCATTACACAAATATGGCACAAATTGCAGGAGGAAAATCTGCCAGTAATGGAGAATCTTTTCACATTTCTGTTTTGAAGCAGGTTTACAGACAATAAAAAAAAAAAAAGAATATTAGTGTAGCAGAGTATTTATTGCGGAAATATTCTGTTCCCCAGAAATTAGTTGCAATAGCATCAATTCAAGTATGTTTACCCCTTATTCTGCATTTTTTCTGCCACTAAGAAAATTGTTGTCTATAGAAATAAACAGCTACTTCTTAAAAAAAAAAAAAGCAAATGTATGGCATATTACAGGTTTTTCTTTTGATTTAACTGGTGGGGGAAGAAAGGTAATTTCATCTTTATACTCTTAAATAAATCATAACATTTCACACCAACTAAAAGTCAAGATCAAAGTTCTGTGCCATAGGAAACAGAAACTTTTTAGAAATCCTTACATGCTTTGTGGGACAAGCAAACTCTTTTTCTACTTATCTACATTTGCTGTTTTCACAATAGCTGGATGTTATCATGTACATAATGTTTTTTAACAATGTCAGATTTGTTGACAGGATAATAGCCCCCTTTTACTAAAATTTAGTTGGCCTGATGATCCTCTGCTTCACAAATTATAATACCTTTTGTACCTACATGATGAGGGTTAGAATGATGATGACATGGGCTTTTGTGAGAGGAGAAATTTTGTTTAATGGTGTACCTTAGGCATAATATAGCACAGGTAGGATGACTGGAGAACATTCATTCCAAGAAATGTAGTAGGGACTGGCATGACAAAAATATGCGTTTCAAGAGAATCTAATGCTTTGCCTTTCCAAAGATTTGGGCAGCAGAAATTAGCAGAGATTCTTGGATAAAACTATATAATTTCACAGAGTCTAATGAAATCCTACATGGCTTAAATGAACCTACAGTCCACATGGGTACCTGGTTCATAATTCAGCACTGTATTTTTTGGCATTTTCCCCCCAGTCTTGGAAATGTGGCACTGCAGCAGTTCATGTTTGGAAAAATAAAACTGACATTATTTTAAGAAAGACTACATTTTTTCTCCTACATACTCCTTTCACATGACCATGGGGGTACTCAATGAAGTCCCCCTGGAAAGCTACTGCACAGAAACACAGACGCAGGACAGCTCTGCCACACATTTATTGAACTTGGTTTTGCACACTGAAGGGTTCAACTTCTTCCAAAATGCAGAGCGTGATGGACACAGTCACATATCGAATCCTCACTGCTCACCTTACAGATGAACTCTCAGGAGTGCTGCAGTGTTGGGACTTCACTCTGTCCTATGCAGTTCTGTTCATGCTCAGCTCAGGCTGCCACATGCCTGTCTCTGTGACTTAGAGATAAGGGAATCACCACTCAGGACTATGCACAGGCACAGTAATCTGCCTTTTCTGGTGTGTATTTACCAATATATTGTGGTGTTGGTCTTCATCCTAGTTTATGCATTTCCTGAATTCTGTCCAAGAGAAAAACAAGAAAGATTTTACCAAGGGTTATTAAGTTCTGGTGCAGAGGGACAGCACTATCCTCAAGGAAATAGCTGTTTCTGATTAAAAAGAAGCCTCCTTGATACGGTAAGTATCAAAATGCCAAGGTTCTGAGCATCCTTTCCACAATTTTCTTTGAAATTAATGCTAGTTTTTGATGAGGTTGGTCTAGCTCCCAGGTGAGATTTAAATTCTTACCCCTGTAGACCATTAGATGAATATTTAACATCCATGGGCTTCAGAGGGGTGAATTGTGTACTAAAAGTAAAACCAATTTTAGAGTAACTGAAAATTTATTATGCGAGTTATCTTCACATAAGTTAAAATATTTAAAAAGTTATGTACATATATGTTGTGTCTAAATTGTTACAAAAATAAACATCTGTCAATTTATCTCACTTCCTTCACTGAAGTTCCTGAAAACATATTTGAAAGGACTATGCAAAATATAATCAACTACATGTTTAGAATACATCTAAATATTCAAGTTGTACTAAGTCCAAGTTTTAAAGGTGAAAGGAAGCCTATAGATTTTATTTTATTTTATTTTATTTTATTTTATTTTATTTTATTTTATTTTATTTTATTTTATTTTATTTTATTTTATTTTATTTTATTCAGTCCTTTTTAGAACATCCACATTTCCTTTCTCTTTGTGCTGGTTTTCATTTGGCATATTTACACAAAGTTACTATAATGTACCTGTGTTACAAATGTTCAGGCATATAAATATTCCTCTTTTGTTTATCCCTTTCCATAGGTATAAATTTACACTCTTATACCTGAAAGACAAATGGAAGTGGAAGCACTGATTAGGCAATTATGTCCTCAACAGAAAATACATCAGGGCACTTTTGAACATAACATTCAGAGTTAATTCAGCAAAAATCCTGATTTATATTGTATAAATTCATTTTAAGGCAGGAGTGAAAATACACAGAACTACCTCTCATTCCAGCTTGTGAAGCTTTTATTGGGTTTGTCTATTAACCAAAGAAATCATCATGGGACTTGCAGTGGAATCCCTTTTAGTACCACAAATCCTGACATTTAGAGTACAGAAGAGAGAAGTTTTGAGGAATGGAAGAAACGAGAGTGTATCTACTTCCTTCAAGAACTCACTTGTGTGAACAAAACGATTTCTGAAACTTCCACCCACACCTACCAACATGGTATGCTGTACATTAAATTCACTGAGATGGGATGGAAAAAAAGCCCATCTAATTTTAATGCTTGCATGGATGCCTTAAGTTAAAAAAATAAAAACACCCGCATGTGAGTGATAAAATAATGATGTACATTTAATAAATATATACATTTGTAACTAATATAGGTTACAAGTGAGCCTGTAGAGTAGATGGTCATAGAGATTTGATTCACAGATATAGTCTACTTTAATTAAAGCTGTCTGATCCACAAAATACTATTTCAGTAACGCAACTCAGTTTTCAGTCATCTATCTGGATCTGGTAATGGCTGCCCAAAAAGTACAGCTAAAATTCTTAGGACAAAATATTGAAAATCTGCTGGGTATGCATACCTTCACCCAGAATATTAGGCAACCAGTTCTTTTGAAATTGGTGACCAACAGGGTGAATTTGACTTAAGCTCTCTGCAATGACTGTTATGTTACGAAAAACTTCCGGCTGGAGGTGAAAATCCCAACAAAGTCTAACCTGATCACCATGCAATGCATTCATTGGCAAATGTTTGCCAATGCAGCTCTTTGTTTGCAGCAGAATCTCAAAAGCAGGACACACAACATTTGTCATATCCTCTGAGACTGACTGGGGAAAGATACTCTTAAACCTTTCTGTGGCTTCTTGCTGGGCTCTTCTGTTCCACTTTAGATGGACCAAATTAAGATGACTTTTTGTCCTCTTAAATACAGAAGGAATTTAAATAAACTTTTGTTGTAGCCAAATCCCTGCTGTGTTAAGGAACTGAGAAAATATCTTCAGCATTATTAACTTTTTCTGATACAAGACAAGAAACAATAACATCATGTGATGCAAACCTCTCTTATGGTGGAGCTGTGCTTTCTGCTTCCTCCCTCAAGTGGTTTTTCCAAAGTTTCTTCTCTCTCTACTGTAGAGTCCTGTTTCTCAGAGATGGCTTCAAAGAGAAATTTTAAAACAATTATGTGAAGTCAGTTTTTTAGGGTTCCCTCTTAGTTCCAAAGCTATCTTCCCCCATTCAAGCACACGGCTTCTCTGTGTTCTTTTTTCTTCTTTTGTACTGCAAATGTATTTTTATGCATATAGATCACAGTTCTAATCTTGCTGGTTTATCTCATCAGCAGTGCTTTTCTCTTATGCTCTTTTTGTCTTCTGCAACCTCTCAGTGCCACTGTTGCCTCCTTAATAAAACCAGACGTCAGCTATGAATTTATTACCTTGATTGTAATAGCCCATAAGGTGACATTGTATTTATTTAATCATGTTCAAATATGAGTTCACAAGGGTCAGATGTCACGATGGATGAGTGTGCATATACACTGAAGTGTGCTGTTGATACAATGTCCAAGTTCATAAAAATTTCACTTCTCAGATATTTATAGGTCAAAGTACAAATAGGACTGGTTTGGGAATGTTTCACAGTTGTGGATGAATCCTCTTGAAACAATATCAGACATGACTAACCTTTTTTACAAATATCTATCCTCCACAGTCCATAGTGCAACCTTATTTATGAATTCTGTAATCTTCTTTCCATTCCTCCTTTCCCACACCTTCTCCAAGAACTGCACCAACAATGGCAACAGAACCTTAGTACATTGAACAGAACAGAAAAGGAGAGGGTAGCTGTTGTCTGGCACCACCCCTTTTAATCAAAAGATTAAAAGTTAAAGCTGGGATGGAATAACAAACGGAAACTCAGCCTTGATTAACTCATTACGGCAAAGAAAATCCTCCTTGCATGGTCTTCATCAGTGGGAAGTTCCCAAGCAGAATAAGAATTGCTACAGGAAAAAAAAAGTATTTTATCAGAATAATCTGAAGGTCTTTGTTTTCTTCAAAACATGGAGCAAAGCCCACCTCATCCCCAATCCCTAACTTTCTAAACTTTAAACTGCAAAAAGCCCACTCATTTCTCTCTGCCCAAGGATAATTGACCAAGAACTTTTGGAGTTACTGGAAGGACTGTCTCTGACTTGAGTATTCAAGGTCAAGATGGTCTTAATCTAACTTTGGGCCAATATTTTTGAAAATGGCACTGACAAACCCAAGAATTCTAGCAATCCTTTTAACTGTCAGGAGGCACTGACAAGTAGCAACACAGAAAACACTGTGTATGTATCATTTTATTCCTACAATTACTATGAAAAGTTTTCAACTCTCTTTTTATGTGGTTAAAATTGAACAGAAAGTTCTGCATTGCACTCTGGTGTATGAAGGACAAAGGCGCCTAAGAGAACTGATTGATCTTCACAGCCAGATAAGTACAGAAGAAGCCAACACGGATCAAATGGGAACTACTTCAGAGCTCAGATGGAAAATGAAGTGTACAGAAGGTGGAAGCAGAGACAAACTTAATGACAGTGCTTGAATATACAGGGATGGAGTTAGGAAAAGTAAAATTCATCTGGAATTGAAGCTAGTAGGAATGTGAAGGACAATAAAGAAATGTTTCTGCAAGTGCATTGTCAGCAAAAGGAAGACCAAAGAAAAGTGAGCCCATTGCTCAGTGGGGAAGAGGGCCCATGGACATAAGTCATAGAGAAGACTGGGTTATTCAGTGTGGGTTTTGCCTCAGTTTTTTCCTAATCTCATCTGCCCTCAGATATCTAAAGCCTTGGCAGAAAAGGACCTGGATGACATTGCTGTTAAGTTGACCATGAGTAAGGAGAGCGCTTGCAGCAAAAAAAGACTAGTTGCATCTTGGGATATATTACCAAAGTTGTATTCATGAGACTGGGGGGGAGTAAGTGATTTCTTCTCAGTTTCTGACTATGAGTTACCAAAAGCAGGGGACTGTTGCAAAGCAGACCTTGAGAAACCTCATCACGCTTCACAAAAGCAGACTCTTTTAAAACACTCCAGAGGTCTGGAAAAGCTATTTGTCAACAACTGCTGCATTCAAGGCTTCTTAAATAGTGAGCTGTAAAAGAGAAGAGATGTCTTTCTTTACAAAATAGCTTTGTATTTGCTTAAAGTCAAGAGCAGCGTTTTTTTCGTGAGGTGGAGCCTCCTCTGTTGATTCCATTCAACAGTGACAAACAGCAGCAAAACAGAGTAAAAATCATGTTTTCTCTACTTAGGGAAATTGCAACTTTAATTCTCTCTTTCACTTCAGGGAGAAAAAAACCCCCAACATTTAATAAACTATCCTTATGAATACTTCTACTTTTTTGCAAGCATTCTGATTTATTTTGAACTGGTTCTGAGTATAGAGTGTCTTTGGGCAATCTGTCTTTTACTTATGCAAAGGACATTGGTGGGTATCTTATTTGACCTACAGATATGCTCTGTTCTTATATTCGTCTTCTCAGAGAGTACATTTCTCTACTGCAAACTCCCTTTTCATGCCTTTTGTTATGATGATTAATGGATTAAATTTGAAAACAAAGACTCACTCAGAACCTGCTGGAATCTTGGGTGGTAATTTCCACTGATATGCTATTGTATACTGCAATTGACTCTAAACTCTTCAGTATAAAATAACATTTTTAGGAGCAAGGCCAAAGTCCTTATTCAGATTGCTTCTTGCTCCTGTTTAAAATGATGAATGATCTGATAAAAATGTGAGGCATGAGGTCCTAAATATCTCTTATCATAAATTTTACTTGAAAGCTAAGATACTAAAATGGAGCATGTAAGAAATCTTCACCCTGTCCACCTTGCTAACATGAACACGTGGGCTCCATTTTGCCCTTCATGTCTGTCTGCAGGCCAGGACCATTCATTTGGTGATGCAGTCTTTGCCAGTGCAATGGGCGGGGCTAAATGTGACACTGCAACAAATTTCACTTGTGGTTTCAGTATAGCATTGACATACTTTGGTCTTTCCCAGCAAAGCATTGATGTATTTTGGTCTTTTCCCAGGAAAACAGAAAGTAAACCTTCATGTTCAACACTTCCACCTGCAACTGCACCATCTGTCTCAAAAAGGCAAATGCAACTGAAACCAAAACCCTCTTGTATAGTTTCTCAGACATTCATGTTACAAAAAAACTTAAAAATTTGATCCTTTGATTAGTCCAGAAGATATTTTAATTCTTGCATTTGTGAGGAGACATCTTTTCTCAAGACATCCCTGCAAGTTGCCCTCTGCCTTCTCATAGTCTTATTCCATGATTTTTAACAGAAAACTACACCTGGTCCTAAAAATCATCTTTATTTCTTTTGCTGCCCTTTATAAAAAAGAAGACTGGAACTATGTTCTTTGTGATTGCTTTGCAGTTTTCTTCATGATAGGTACTTTTGACTGAGTCATTTTCACCCAAGTCTGCTGCATAAAACGTTTCCAGTAAAACAAAATAAAAACGGATACAGAAACGCATTTCAAAACACATCTGTAATTTCAAATTTGCTCAGTGTTACTAAGTGCAAGTTCCCACACAGGAATCCTTCCTTGGCTGCATGAGCACCATACCCACATATCAACCCTGATTCACCATCCATACTCAGGTTGGTTTTGGTGGGCATGAACACTGTAGGCAGTACCTGGAGTATCAGAGGGAGTATGTGTATCTAGAGGGAATTTCACCACCATGGGTGGTGTGTTCCCAGTGTGCAGGACTGTCATCATTCGGGACACCTGTAAAGCCACACATAGAGATAAAAGCCTTTTTTCTGTCTGACTGAAGGAGGATGATGCCTGGGGGGTCTCAACTGTGAGTGCGATTTTAATACCAGGTTTAAATATCAGCCATGCGTGAAAGCACTTAGTCTGAATGAGAGGCAGGAAAGGGCCTTCTGAGTGAGAGAAGAGAGGTGAGATCAGCTTTTTGAGAAGCCTACCCTTGCTCTTTATTTCTTGCTCAGTTTGAAGAAACGCTGTAACAAACTGACAGTGTAGTACTTGTATCACGTGCCTGTGACCTGGGAGATCTGCTTTGAAATCTTAGCACCGAGCGACTGAGAGCCATGTGGCACAGTCCACTCCATCTGTTAACCAGCCTGCCCCTCCTCATTGGCACAAGAGTACGGGGAAGAGGGTCTGCAGTCAGTTCATCACACGTTATCTCTTGCACCCCTTCCTGCTCAGGGAGAGGACTCATGACACTCTTTTCCTGGTCCGCTCCTTTCCTCCCACAGGAGACAGTCCTGCACCAACTTCTCCAAGGTGAGTCCTTCCCACGAGACACAGTTCTTCATGAACCCTCCCACAGGGTGCAGCCTGTCAGGAGCAGAGTGCTCTAATGTGGGCCCCTCATGAGACCACAGGTCCTGCCAGCAGCCTGCTTCGCTATGGGCTTCCCATGGTGTCACAGCATTCTCCAAGCATCCACTTGCTCTGGTGGATCAATATCATTAATTTTACAGTTATATCAAATTATTTTTGTTCTGCCTGTTTTGTATTAAATTATTAATATTGAAGCTTTCTAATTAGGTTTTGTTTCAACTTTTTATTTTTCTATTTTTAAAGCTGAAGGTCTCATTCCCAGGTTTCAAAGAAGACACAGTACAATCTTTCCAAAAGTATAAAGGAGAATGTGGGAAAAGAATGAAACTTAAAATTACAAGCACAATTATTTCTTGTTTCTATATTTTTTAACTACTTCTCCTGAGCATTAAAAAGCCAAGCTCTTTCAAAAGACATTAAAGACATACTTTTAAGAATATATATATTTGTCTTTGGTAACTAAATGAGATTTGTGTTTGGTAGCTATGAGTCACCATAGTAACCATGCAACACCCCACCACTATATAGTTCAGTTAAAAAGTGGAGGTTAGAAAAAGGCTTTGATGGTGGGGATTATGTTTATCCTTCCACAGACCAGAAATCTGTGTCAAAGGAGAGTGGAGAGGATTGTGCAATGAAAGCTACTGTTGTAATGCTAGGTTTGGTTTAGCAAGCTGCAGCTTTCCCTGAGAGCTCAGCGGAGCTGTTTAGGGCAGTGCGACTATTTTCGCCTTCCCATAGTCCATTTTGGACAGCACTGCAATTTTGCTCCAGTAGCTATCATCTTTACAACACAGCGATGGCGAAGGAGGCGAGAAGGGTCTCCCCATGAGGGTTTAAGAGGACTTTTAATAGTTACATCTTGTCCTGGCAACCCCCAGAGGCAGAGAGGCGTCGTGATCTGGGCGCAGGGGGTTTTGTCAGCTCTCAGGGGCAGTACATGGACTGGGTTGGGGTACAGGAACCAACAGGGAGGACCCAAGGGAGTGACCAGGCCTAGGGGCAAGGGAAAGCGAGGGCAGAAATATGGGATCAGAAAAGCAGTGGGTAAACAGATCACAACAAGCTACCATTAGTAATCTTCCTCAATTAAATACCAGTGTTTTCTTCTAGCCTGCATTGTAAGGCATCAATTTGTTTGCTTTTAGCAAGCTAAAGGAAAATATATAAAATAAGACAGCTATTCTGTAGAGTGAAATACTGGAATTTAACTGGAGCTTTATCCATCTTTCTTCTGGAAATTGCATCTGTGCAGCCACATGGTTTTATGGTTTTATTTTCTTCTTTTGGACCTGTTGTGGTTTGAAGCTGGCTAGGTATCAAGCCCCACGCAATCTGTTATTTTTCATAAAGGGAAATAAAGATTATTGAGGAAAACTGGAAAACTACAAGGCAAAACAGGCACACACTTGAACAATTACAGTATAAAGAATATTTATTACTCACGGAATTAAAAATAACAAGAAATGATAGGAAATTAAAGCAAACTCCCCTCTCCTCCAGCACTGCCCCCTTCCCACCAAAACTGCACAAGGGAAAAAAAACCATAGGATTTGGTCAGTGTTGCATTTCTTAAGAGCCTCTTTCTTATGCTTAAGAAAAAAGGCTTCTTCTGCTGTGCCATGGTTTCCTTCCCACGGNTTGTGGTTTGAAGCTGGCTAGGTATCAAGCCCCACGCAATCTGTTATTTTTCATAAAGGGAAATAAAGATTATTGAGGAAAACTGGAAAACTACAAGGCAAAACAGGCACACACTTGAACAATTACAGTATAAAGAATATTTATTACTCACGGAATTAAAAATAACAAGAAATGATAGGAAATTAAAGCAAACTCCCCTCTCCTCCAGCACTGCCCCCTTCCCACCAAAACTGCACAAGGGAAAAAAAACCATAGGATTTGGTCAGTGTTGCATTTCTTAAGAGCCTCTTTCTTACGCTTAAGAAAAAAGGCTTCTTCTGCTGTGCCATGGTTTCCTTCCCACGGGAGACAGTTCCCCACAAACTTCTCCAGCCTGGTTCCAAACTGTCACAGGCAGCAGCCCTGCCCAAAATCTGCAGCAGTGAAAAACATCCCCCATGGTTTAGCAGTCTTTTCTTTACTGCCAGCATGGGCCATAGTGGTCCATAGGGTTTCAGTATTTCAAGGATGCGCAATTTTGGCCTGAAAACAAAGGGTCTCATTTTCAAAATCCTTAAAAGCCTTTCTTTCCTACTTCTATATAGCCTGCCATAGGTATTTCCATATCTTCATAGGCTGCCCATGGATTCTCCATTCCCTCATGTACTTCAAAAGGACTAAAGAGACAAGAAATTTATGAAATAACAGTTTTTACCACAGCCTGCAGAAAGCATTTTTAAGCTACCTGCCAAAAGCGTCTCCTCCCTCTTTTCCCACCGCCATCTTGGCTCCGTCCCGTGTGATTTAATTCCCCTTTCTCTCTGACCTTGATGTCACTGTGTTAAGGAATTGATCTTGCTTGGGCTTTACACTGGAGAAAGCCTCGCTCCCCTGTATGCTGCTGCCTGCCTGGCACCTTCTCTGGCTCGGTANCAGAAGCAGCTTTATTCTTCCATCTTCCACAAAGGGGTGACCAGAGACGAATCCTCCGCCGACTCGGGGCAGAGGGGTCTCTTTTATGGGGGTACAGAGGTGGGTGTGAAAGGGTGAGAAACCAATGGGTACTAGGGTATTTTACATACAGTTTCCTAGAGGATCATGGGTCTGTCTTTTCTCACCGTAACCTAAAGGCTTGCTCTTTCCCCAAGAGGGGCCTGCAGGGAGATTGTGCAACCTCCTTATCTCCAGGCCTCCCTGCCAGGGCAGGTGCCCGTCAGACCCCACATCTGGAGATTCTGCAGTTCCCTTTATCTAAACAAGGGCTTCCTGCCAGGACAGGGGCTTGTCAGACCCTACATCGGCTGTATTTAACTGCCTGTGGCTCCAGGATGGCTCTCCCATAGCGACCCAGGCGCCCATGCTGCTGTGCCGGGGGAGAGAGAGGCCTGGGCCGGCTCCAAAAGGTTGAGCCAGGGGTTTAACAGCTTGTTGGTTTAACAGCTTGACTATCAACTATGCTTCAACCTACTACAGGACCCATCTACTGACTTACTGTTTCTCAAGTTATAGAAGGAGGCAGCTCACAGACCACATGAGCTACCAGAATGTTTGAAAGTCACATTCAGGTCCTTTTCATGCTGTGTAAATTCTGCATTTGAACTATTGCTATATATGTCTTACATTTGACTCAACTCCGTTTTTCTGTTTGCTTGAAGTAGTTCAGAATAGCATAGCAAGAAATCTGCTGAAGTGTACTTTACAACATACATTTGTTCAGTTAATTGTAAAGCATTACTTGCAAAATTCTTATAAGATATGGTGAAGATGTGAATGTTTGTACTATCTAGAATAGGAGATCAGTGATTTTTTCCAATACATTTTTTCCCTTCCCTTTTATGGTGTCTGCAGCTGTCTGTACTGCAGAGTACTGTACTCAGCCCCAAACTCAGTCCACTATAGCCACAGTGTCTTTAAAAACACAAACCAGACACACAGCCATATTTCTTTCGACTCCATGGCTACTTTCAACTCCAGTAATAGAATCATAGAACTATTAAGGTTGGAAAAGACCTCTCAGAAAATTGATTCCAGCCATTAACCTAGCATGCTCTTGTGATTTAAGCTCAACTGGCACCTAAGCACTGTTGCTGTCTGCCTGGTCATGCCTGGCTTGTCCTGGCCGTGTGTTCTGAGATTTTCCTGTTGTGTTGTGTGATTTAG
>VYXG01004787.1:109866-121139 GCA_013397235.1 Lanius ludovicianus | reverse complement strand
GTGTTCCCGTGGGAATGTTCATCCTCCCTGGCTCTGGGCTAAGGTTATCACTCTGTTGTGGTTGGTAATACTGGGCCGTGGTACGAGAGAACGGCTGGAGCTGAATCGACTCTGCCGGCTGTGCTCAGCATTGCCGTCCCCGCTGGGCTTCGGGAGCCATCCGGTGGAACTGTCAATGATTGCACCCTTCGGCTTTTCTCCTGCGAGAGCCAAAGCCATGAGACAAATCTCACACCGTGGCCTTGCCCTTCACCTTGCCTTGCCCTCCCTTTCCCAATGCTCTGCGTCTGCCCCAATCCCGAGGTGAATCCAAGAGGACAGGCCCGCAGACACAGGGGTCTGACAAAACTGGGGGCGTGAGTTTAACTTGTTCCTTTTCTGCCTGCCTGCCTTCCCCTGCCCAGGACACTCTGCCATGCCTTGCCTGGTTTCTTACAGGCAGAGCCCAGCAGGTGCATGGCCTGGGCTCTGCTCCAGCTCTCAGGCAGCCCTCTTGTTAAGGAGACTTCCCTGTCTGAGCATCCCACACTCCCACCACCAGACTGTTCCTGCTGGGACCAAATCCCCTTCACAGCGGGCAGCTCAAGTGAGCCGAAGGGTGCCCCCGTTGACTCCCTGCACTCTCCCCACTCTCACACACTCAGACCAGATTTCCCATAGCAGAATCTCATGTGTCTTGTTCCACAAAACAATTTATTCACTGAGCAGGAACCCAGAAACAGCTCCAGCCGGTGCCCCTGGGGAGGGACCTTGAACCCCTCCCTGGGCTTTTATCCCTTCAGTCCAAGCACACCAAAGCATGCTGAGCTCTTCCTCCTGAGTCAGGCATCTGCCCTGTCTCTGAGTGTCCACTGATCTGGCTGTGCCACAGGTCCCTGGGCCCTTGGGTCCTGCCAAGGGTCAGCAGGTCATGGGCTCTTGCTTCAGGCTCCTGCCAGACAGAGCTCAGCCTGTCTAAAAAGAAGAAGCTCTAAAAAGGGAAAGAGGGAAAAGCAGAGCCCAAACCAGGCATCTTTGGTGTGGCAATTCCTCCCATTCCTTCCTGCTGTCAAGGACACTGCCTCACAGAATGACAGCACAGGGGAGGAGGAAAGAGCCTGTGAACAGGAGCTCTCACAGCCCGGTCACATGGAGCGGGTGGCCCACAGGGCTGTCCAAAGGGGCCTCCAGGAGGTCACCCCTTTCCCCCAGGTGTGGTGGGCAGTTTCTGTGTGATGCAATGCCAGCTCGGTGATGTGACGATGCAGTGATGTGACATCACCATGATGCAACAATGCCTCATCGCTTGGAGACCTCTGGAGCACAAGGAGTCGAGGAGTTAGTGCAGGATTGCAGCACCATGAGAGCTCTTGGAAGGAGCTGTGGAGCTCTGTCTCACTGCTGGTGTCCTGCCAAAAGGCAGAGGCACTGCTGAGTGCACTGGTAATTAAGGAGGAGGAGAGCAGTGGGCTGATACAGAGGGCTCAGGCAGGGAGCCTGGGGCTGGGGGGCTGCTCTAGGGCCTCAGGACCTGTGCCCTCTTGCACCTGCCATGCAGAATATTGAGCTACTGGCCAAGTGTCTGTGTCTTCATAGATTGGCCACAGAAGACCATACTTGTGAGCAGATTCGGGTGAAATGGATTCTGACCTGCTGGACCTCCCACTTGGAGTCAAGATCCATGTGAAACCCAGACCCAAGCCTGTGTTCTGCAGGGGCAAGCTGGGGGAAAAGGTAAGGGAAGAAGACAAAGATAGAAAAGCTCTTTTATGGGACTCCCATCATGAAGTGTTCTTTGGCCACCTACAGCAGGAACTGCAGCCCTTCAATCAGAAAGGGCTGGGCAGCGGAGGGAAGCTCCAGGCTCCCTGGAACACAGAGAAAAAGCACTTGTTTGTTCTCTTCACTGGTTTCTGCCAGATTTTCACAAGTACCACATGGCACCACTTTGCTACTCTTACCTGCCTCCTTCAAACTCTTAAAATTTGCTCTTACAGCTTCAAGCAACAGGTCTTTTTTTCAATCTGGACGATCCCTATTTGCACCAATTCAGCCTGAGATACAACTGCCTGCATGACCCCCACCTTCGATACTACCACAAGCGCAAGGACATCCTGCGTATGCTGAAGAAACAGGGTGTTATCACCTGTGACAACAAGGTAGGTTTGGATATCAGGCTGATCAAGAGCAGCCCTCTCCAAGCAGCGCTCCCACAGCCCTTGCTACAGCCGCCTGCTGCTGCCAGAGGGCAGGGCTGTGTGCTGGTGTCCCTGGGAGCAGAAGCAGCGCCAACATCCCCCTGGCAAGTCCCAGTATTGCTCTTCTCAGGCTGTCCCACGCTCCCTGCGTGAGGAGGAGGCAGCTGGGGCAAGGCCTGGAGCTGGGGCAAGGAGCCCTGCTCAGCCCTGGCTGCGGGGACATCAGGGGCCCTGACACCGAGGCAGGGGGAGGCCCTGTGGGCAGCTCCCCTCCCACTGGGGTTGGGCTGTTTTGGGGATGGCCATCTGCATGGCTTGGCAGTGCTTGGGGGATTCTGCCCTCGTCCCTCCACAGGTGGTTTGCACCGTGAAGGACTTCAATGAGTACAGGCATTACCTGACCAGGCTCAAGCTGGAGGCAGAACAGATCTTGGGGCAGCAGGAGGTAGGCAAAGCGGGGTGTTCAGGGGCACGGGACAGCGCTGCCCAGGGCTGGGGTGTTCCTTGAGGGGGATGCAGTCAGTGCAGAGGAGAGGAGGGCTGTGCTGCTGGGCCGGGCGCTGCAGCGGGGAAAGGACTCGGCGGCTGGGAGCTGAGCCAGCGCAGGGCACCGGGCTGGGCACGGGCAGCAGGGCCATGTGCAGGCACGTGCAGTGCCCAGGGAAGCCCTTCTCTCCTGCCCTCGTGGCCTGGCTGAAGCAGAGTGCTGGCCTGGGCCCACGGGAAGCCTCAGCACACAGGGGATGAGTGCTTGTCCAGACAACATGAGCCACAGCCTGGTGTAACCTTTCAGGAATGGCTTCTGCCACCTCTGACAAAATTAAAGGATGGCCTCAAAGTGCCAGGAACCACTGACACTTCCTGCCAGGCAGAGCGGCAGCTGAAGCCTCAGAAACCTTCTTGCCCACATCGACAGAAAAGCAAAGAGACCCCCCTGAAATCAGGGAGACCCAGAAGAGTGAAAATAGCTTTGGATAACAGCCAAACCTACTCCAGAGCTGAGCTGGGCCAGGACGATGCCAGCACTGCCGACTCCCAGAGGAAGCCGGACAACACTGCTGATGGCCTCTTTAATGCTGTCTTTGAGCAGCTGACTGCAGCAGAAACCCAGAAGCTCCAAGAGCTGGTTGAGACCATTGTAGACAAAGTGTTTGCAAGACTGAAGGTCCCTCGGGATCAGCATGTCAACTTTTTAAGGAACGCTGCCCAGGGGATCAGAGGAACAGTTTTCAGCAGCTGCATGAGAGCAGAGCCTGCAGAAACACCTCTAGGCCACCATCAGAAAATGGAAATGGTGGCCAAGGAGCTTCTAGTGATGGTGTTGGAGAACTTGGGGAACCGTCTGGAGTCCAAAGCTTCTGAGCCAGGGAGGGCACCCAGGCGGAAAGAGCAGCCTGTTGATGGAGGAGCCACCCAAGCAGACAAATCCAAGGAAGCTGGAAGAGCCTCCTCAGACAGAGCTCGTGTACAGGCTCGCCTTGAGAAACTCACCAGACAAGTTGTTAAAAGTGTTTGCTGCCTCTTGAAATCCATGGTAGCTTCTCAGTTTGAAGGAGACTCCAGCTGCGAGCTTCCCAATGGTAAGGTCTCCAACAGACAGATGCAGCCAGGATTCCCTGGAGCATCCAAACAGCAAAGCCAGAAAGTGAGCTTGCGACTAAAATTGACTCCCTTAGGGCCACAGCTCCATGCGGAAGGGACTGGCTGTGCTGAAACCATGGAGCCTGAGGATCCTGCAATGGAGGAGCAAGAGGTGGAGGACGAAGAGGTGGAAGAGAAAAAGGTGGAGGAGAAAAAGGTGGAGGAGGAAGAGGTTGAGGAGGAAGAGGTGGAGGAGAAAAAGGTGGAGGAGAGTTTTGTAGGAGAAGGGAATCCAGCAATCTCAGGCAACACTTTGGATATAAGTGATACAAGCACAACAAAACAGGCCATTCAATCTGTATTTGGGCAGATTTGTAAGTGTATACCTGTACCACCCCCTGAAGAGAACTTACAATGACCTCTCCCTAACCCAGCCACATCCCAAGGCAGAGAGGAGAGCTGTGCTGCTTAGGACACTCTCCCCTCCCTGGACCCACAGTTTTCCCAACAGCCCATCCCTCCAGTGGGTCTGAAGCCCCCTGCCCAGGCCGGAGCACGGCGCAGATCAGTGCACCCAAAGCTTGTCTGAGGCGAGTGAGGCGTGTGGCAGGGAGCTGAAGACCCCCTGGATGGCAAACACAGACCTCACACCCTTGCTCCATCAATAAAGAGTTTACTCCTAAGGCCTTGCTTATGCTTCCTCCAAGCCAGACCAAAGTGCATCTGTGCATTTTCCCTGCTGTAACCTGTCCCATCCTCTGCCCTTCTACAGCCTCAGCCACACTGCGACCCAATTTTACAGGGAATATGAGCTGGGGAGATAAGGAGTGACCAGCATTTTTGTCTTGTACAGCAAGCTTTGCTGTCAGGGACAGCATTCAAGGCAGCCTGGCTTCCACCTTGTGGGAAGGACAATGATGTCTTTGCCTTGCGATCCTTTTTGCAGGGCCCTTTCTCCTCAGACCAAGCTGCCCCAGAAGCTCGGCACAAGCTCTGCATGAGCACTCGCTGTCGCTGTGCTGGGGTTGGACAGCGGCAACCATCTGGGCACTGCTCTGCCACGTGGCCTTCGGGGCTCACCTGCCCAGAGGAGGGAGGCAGGGAACAAGTGGGAGCCCGAATGCTGTTCTGAGTTTTTCTCCTTTTTTCCACACCCTGTCCTGGATTGGAATGGCCAACCCACATCCCCTCGGGGTAGGGTAATGCAGCTGCTCAGCAGTGCTGGTCTGTGAGCAGGGCAGGTCTGGCACGGTGGGAGGAACGGCACCAGTGCAGGGGGTAACGGCACCAGTGCAGGGCTGAAGCCGGGATGCCAGAGCACAGCTGCCATCAAGGGCCTGTCCTTTCCCCAGGTGATGAGACAAGGAACAGCTGGGCACCTGAGGAAGGCAGCAGCTCCCGCCGTTTCCCCCAACACTCGGGCCAGGCCTGGCCCAGGGGAAGGGCTCGAACCCCGCCGGCAGCCCCAGTCTGTGCCTGGCAGGGCCCGTTCCATGTCCCGCTGTGTGCGGAAGCCCTGGGGAGAGTCACAGCAGCCCCGGCCCCGCCGCAGGCCCAGGGCAGAGGGGCCGAGGTGCCTCTGCAGGTGCTGCTCCCCACGGGGGCTGGGCAGGGCCTCACACAGGTCCCGCTCCTGCTGAGGCTGCCTCGCCTGTCTCTGGCTGCAGCCCAGGGTCCCTCAGGGCACGCGTGTCCTGCATTTACCTCATCAATGTGTGTGAATATCTAAAGAGGGGGTGCCAAGAGGCTGCAGCCAGGCCCTGCTGGGCGGTGCCCAGCAATGAGACAAGAGGCAGCGGGCACAAAGCCTTAAGCAGAAAGTTCCACCCGAACATGAGGAAGAAATTCTTTCCTGTGCGGAGACCACCTATAGGGGTGGCAGTCAGAGGTTTTGGAGTATCCAGGCCACCTGTGTCAGTTGGAGGTTAGCACCTTCAGCTAGTGCAGGGACTCCCATCAACGACAGGCTCAAAACATTTACAAGGAAAAGGACANAGAAATCCTTATATGATTAAAATGAAGAGTCTTAAGCAAGAGGTCCACTCATCAGCAATGTCCAGGGAGTAACAGATCATATCTATTACTCCTTTCAGATGGAAAGGATTCTCTAGCTGGGTAAAATGAACTCATAGTAGGTTGATGAGCCAGATGGATAGCTGGCTGAGGTCACTTCTCCTCTGGGTTTGCCTTCACTTCTTATGCTAATTTACACCTTCTTTGAGCAAGGTGCCAGGAAACTTGCCAAGGTGTACTGCGAACACAACATATTTGAACATATATACACATTACAATCTGCTATATTTCACATTCTATATTTCACATTCATAACTTATTCTGATATACAATTTTAATTCCTTATGAATTTTGACTTATCTATAACAAGAGGAAAGCTAATGTCTTTGTAAACAATTAGGTGAAATTATGGTTGTTAACATCTTTGAAATGGGTCTTAATGTCTCTACTAATGAGACTTAATGTCTCTTGGGCAGCAGGTTTGTTGCAGAGCCCAGACAGCTTGGCTTCTGAAACAGACAAGGGTCCCAACAAGCCTGAACTTCTGAACTTTGGGACAACATAATAGGTTCAAGGGGGAAATATGTGATGGATGTTTTGGGAAGGCTTCCTAGTACCTCAGCCAATGGGGAAAAGAAGAGAGCAATATGCAGCCTGGAGTTAGGATTAAAGGAGGCTGCACCCTCTGAAGAGAGAGAAAACCCTGTGGGCGTGTGCCCCAGTGGACCCTCTCCCTTTAGTTGAATAAAGTTGAAGGCCTCTTCTGTCTCCTTTTTGGACATAAACCTCTGGCATTTGTGGTTTTCCCTGACAACTGCGACCTCGTCCAGGATCCTTCCGCTGTCTGGGTCCGGCACACGGCAAGAGGAGCTGGAGGAGTGCCTCACCCAGTTTTTAGGTGACCAGCTCCCTTCGGCTCTGGCCAGCACCAGGCAATTGATCAGGTACCCGAGACTGTCCAGGAGGCAGAGGAGACGTGGACCAGGGGGGTCCATGAAGAGACCACAGGATATGGACACCCAGAAGGGGCGGTAAGGGAAAGCTGAGAAAGGGTCTCAGCAAATCTCACTGCTGAGTACAATTTTGGGGAGTAAAACATAGCAGGATGCCCAGGGTGGGCAACAAAGAAAAGTCTAAAAGGGGTAATGACCCCAAAATACCTCAGAACAGTCCTTTGGGAGAATGTTGAGATGATTTGCACATTCTGCCAGAGGTATTTAAGGACATGGACACCCAGAAGGAGCAATAAGAGGCACCGAGAAAGGGTCTTGGCAACCCACGCCCAGAGTGGGCAAGATGGTGTTTGTTTGGGAAAGGACTGGTTGAAGGGGAGTGTGGAGAAATGTGGTTATGATGCCCGAAAGGTATCATAGACCTGCTAGGCTGGAAATAAATCCCCACAGACCGGTGTCTATAGAGCAGGTATTTATTGCAGCACTGGTGGTAAGGGGGATTTTATCTCCTATCTTACNATAAGAGGCACCGAGAAAGGGTCTTGGCAACCCACGCCCAGAGTGGGCAAGATGGTGTTTGTTTGGGAAAGGACTGGTTGAAGGGGAGTGTGGAGAAATGTGGTTATGATGCCCGAAAGGTATCATAGACCTGCTAGGCTGGAAATAAATCCCCACAGACCGGTGTCTATAGAGCAGGTATTTATTGCAGCACTGGTGGTAAGGGGGATTTTATCTCCTATCTTACCCACCTTTGTCAAGTGCTGTGGCATATTTATACAGTTAAATTTTGCTTTAATGTTGCTATGTCATTACAGCAGCATCACATATGCGCTGGAACTAATTTACGTAGCATGATCTCATGGTTATTAGATAATTCTTTGCACTGCGCATGTACTTGTCCAATTTGGGGGTCTTCAAAGGTCTTCAGCGAAGGCTTCTAAAGTCTTCTTTGCACTTGAACTTTTCAACTTTGTCTTTGGGGCATGCGTAGTTACAGTGCTCCTGTACAGGTCTATCTGGTCTTAACCAGCCTAAATTCTTTGTTTTGTGGCTAATCGGCTTTGGCTTGCCGATTTCTCATTAGTACTACACTTACCTACTTCTAAAACTGTACACCTGGTAAGTTTGGTTGGGGTTTTTTTTTTCTCTCTTTTTGTCTATTCTGGATTTAAACAACTAGTTAACTATATACTAGCCATTACATTGTATAAAAAATTATTCCTATCGGGTCATGTGGGTATCAAAAGTTCTGATTCAGGTTATATAAGCATCAGGCTATATAGGTGTAGAAGTTATGATTCAGGCTACATAAGTAAAAGCTGTGGTTCAGGCTATGTAAGTATAGAAGGCTATGCTTCAGGTTATGTTGATATTCTTCAATGCCTGCCTGTCCCTGTGGCACCCTTGGCTGTGCCCGCCTGCCGAGCTGCGCCAGGACCTGGTGCTTTACAGAGTTTGTGGTGCTGGGAGAGCAGCCCAGGGGCCTGGATGCTGCGGCAGGACAGAGAGGGAATGGCTTTGGTGTGCAGTGTGAGGTACAGCGACCGGCTTTAGTATACAGTGTAAGAGACAATCCGTCACCAAAGCTTGGCCTGATAAAAGAAGGGATTTTGTTTGGGTCGCTGGGGGGGGCAGGTGATTTTGCAGAGATTCAGCGGCTGTGGGAGGGTGAGAGCTCACAGGCAGCAGGAGCAGGGACTGGAGAGATGGCCAAGTAGGCCCTTGCAGGAATTGGTTAGAAAGGCACCTCAAGTATATGGTTGTTAAAGATGTCAGGATCTGCTACTGTACCAGGGGTTCACCACACTGGAGCCCTTGCTGGACCAAGAAGTGCATTTCTGTCAGGAAAATTAATCCACAAACACCAGAGGTTTATGTCCAAACAGGAGACAGAGGAGTCCTGTTACTATATTCAAATAAAGGGAGAGGTCATGGGCATTTCCCATGGGGTCTCTCAAATTGTTAGAGGATGCAACCTCCCTTTTATCCTGATTTCCCAGCTGCATTTCCCTCTCTCTTTCCCCATTTGCTGAGGTACTTGAGACGTACAGACTTCCCAAATCATCTAATAGAGACCTCCTTCTAATGTATACCCCCCCTTTTTCTTTTCCTATGGAATTTATGGTTCTTCCCATTGCTTCTTTCATCTCTCAGTATCTAGCTTTATCTATTAGTAGACCCAAAATTTGTTTGTAAAGACAAATCCCTCTTATTCCTTTCAAGTTTCCTAGTAGATATGGGAACTTCTCCATCTAATTTGAATTTTATGCCAAAGGGGGAGCAATTCTTCATATGTTCTTTTCATAAGTGGGAAAGAAGAACAGGCGAGTTTTATTCAACTACTATTGGTGAAATGTGTGTATGTGTATATGTGAATTGCCTGTGTGTGTATTAATTTGAGTTTTGCCAGCAAATAAAAGTAACACGGAGATGCCCATGAGTCTGCTGAATGTGTGAGATGGGTTTGAAATGCATGAGTTTCTGATTATTCCTAGTTGTGATTGTGGTTTGCTAGGAGGGATTTGATGACCAGAGTTGGGTATGTGAGTTAGTGTTGTAAGGAGTGATGGGGAGGCTAGTGCTGTTGGAAAACTGGATATGGAGCCACTCTACATTACTCTGAGGCAGCCTGGACAACTGGTGTCTAAAAAGCTATACCCTCTTTCCAGGGAAGGAAAGAAGGGCTTGCAGCCTGTTGCTGAGCTAAAGGCGGGTCTTTTGAAGGGTATTTGTCTCCCTGTAACACTCCTATCCTGCCAGTTATGGTGCCAGACCTAAGAATAGGCTATTAAACCCAGGCAGTCCATGATCCAAGATCCTTTTACCATCTCGAGCTGGGTTCCCTCCTCACAATGCTAAGGGATGCTTTCTGCAGATACCCACTTACAGAACATAGTAAACTGTTGGGTATTTTGCCTTTGAGGGAGAACAAGAGGGATTGTTTGGGCAAGACATTAACCAAATTTATTCCATCCTTAGGAATTAGTTTATTGCAGTATGTGAAGGACTTGCTCCTATTGGGAGAATGGGAGGAGGTGGTAGGGGAAGCCACTGTGAAATTGCTCAGTTTTCTGGCTGGAGAGGAGGCTTGGAGTGTTGGAAACGAAGGCATGGGTGATGGAGAGAAAGGCTGAATGTTTAGGCCATATTTTAACTGAAGTCTTGGGGTGTGTTAGTCCAGAGGGAGTCTAGAGAATCTTGGAGGTGCCATTGCCCAGGACTGAAGGGGACCTGTGACAATATTTAGGTTTAATAGGGTATTTCAAGACCTGGATAAAGGACTTTTTATTTTGTGACTTTTTAAATCCAGATAGCCCCAATGTTGTAGTATGGACACCAGAAAGACAGCAAAACTTTAGCCAGACTCAGAAAAGGAATTGGAATTCTATGTGGATGTTAAACAGGGCTGTGCCAAATGAATTGTAGTGCTAAAATGTTTTCGAAGCAAGGGGGTGGCCCCATTGTTTGCTCTAACAATGGTACCTGAGGCTCTAATGTCTGCAGAATTATTCAATGGTAACTGATGACAAGATTGTTAAAGTCTGGCATCAAGTTCTAAATGGATGACCAGCACTAGATTATTACAGTATGAATCCTGTTTATTGGAACAGGAGGATTTAGAGTTGAGAAACAGGAAAGGTTTCTTCTTGAAATGGATTTTCAAGGTGCTATAGTAAAAGGAAAGGAGTGCCAAGAAGACGGAAAGCTACCACACACATGGTCAGCACAAGCCACATAAAAGCCTGCAAAATGTATCAAGGTGTTGTGTTGGACACTAAGCATCAAGCACACAAAAATCAGTTATTTTCATAAGGGGAAAAAAAATAAGAAAATATTGAGGAAAACTAGATAGCTGCAAGGCAAAACAGGTTCAAACTTAAATGGTTGCAGTACAAGGAAAGAGTTTTATTACTAACAGAGTTAAAAGTGAAAAGATATAACAAGAAATTAAAACAAACCACCTGCCCCTTTTCCCCAGCACATTTCTCTTTTTTCCTAACTAGCACAAAAGATAACACAACATGGGATTCTAGTCAGTGTTACAGTTCTTGAAAAGTCTCTTTCTTATGCTTAAGGAGAAAAGGGTTTCTTCTTGCTTTGCGTGGTTCTCAGACTGCCACCAACAACAGACCCACCTGGAGAGAAACAATCTGCTGTGGTGAAACACATCTCTTCTATGGAAAAATATCACAGTTTTTTTTCCATTGTCACACATGGGCCATTACATGGGCATGGGACATCATATCACAACCCTTATAAACCTTTTTAAGGATGGGTTATTTTGGCCTGAACACAAAGGCTTTCTTCGCTACAAGTCCTTAAAAGCCTCTCACTGCTTCTATATATCCTGGCATAGGCAACTCTTCACAATCTTCACGGGCCACATGTGAGTCTTCCATCCCCCCCTGGACTCCACATGGATTAAAGAGACAAACAATTTGAGATATTTCAGTTTCTCACCACTGCATGCCAGAAGGATTTTTAAGCTCCGTGCGAGGAACGTGGCACTGGCCCTTTTCTCTGTCTCCATTTTCAGCTCCATCTCACA
>VYXG01004787.1:85071-109730 GCA_013397235.1 Lanius ludovicianus | reverse complement strand
GCTTACCAAGACTACAGATAAGCACCAAAGGACCAACAGCACATGCCCAGAGGAGAAAAGTTCAAGAGTTCAACAAGAGGAAGACCACAATCTTCAGCCTCAGAGACCACCGAGAGACCCCCGCGTGACCACCACAGCAAACCACGCATGCCCAGAAGGGCGGAGACCTATTTAGCATGAGAGGCGAGGACAGGCGGGGCCAAGGGTTGAATATGCATAGAAAAGTTGTGTAATGTATTGCATATGGAACACCTTTGTGAATAAAGATGTGGGTCAGACTGAGGCTCGGGGCACAAGTTTTTGGAGAGTTATCTCACTTGTGCCGGGCGCCGACATGCATACCCACTTCATAACTATATCGAGTTGTGGAGTCTATTTATTTATTCCGCGTATCGCATCATGGGCTCTGGGATGGTTCCCTCCCCACTGACCCAGGGTCCGTGCTGCGGCATCAGGGAGAGGGGAAGGGGACCAGGGTCTCAGCCCAGCCCAGTGGGGCCCAGAGGCTCCGAGGCCTCCCCACCTCCCTCAGGCGGGCTGGAACAAGAGGAACTCCCCCCTTTCCATGTGGTTTAAATGTGTAAATTGTAAGAAGCATTATTGGTCTAAAAATCTGTCTATCAACTCATATTCAACCCACTACACAGGAAGAGTAGTGAATATATTTACAGATTCAAAGTATGCATATGGGGTGGTACATGCATCTGGAAAACTGGGAGATGTTGGTTAAGGTGCAGGGAAAAACAGTTGCCCACGAGAGCTCAATTACTCACCTGTTGGAGATGGTGAGTTTACCAAAAAAGGTAGAAATAATACATGTGAGAGGACATCAGGTAGGGTACTCAGAAGAGACAATAGGTAATCAGTTGGCCAATGGAAATGTTCAGACAGCAGCACTTTTGCCAGAGGTCTCTGGGATCCTCCCTTTGCTCCCAGTGACTCAGCCATTGCCAGGGGGAGGGGTGCTGTCTTTTCTACCAGAGGAGTTGGAGATAATTAAAGGTGGTGGGGTAGAAGAAAGAGGGGAGAATTGATTTACAAAAGATAGCAAACAGAGCCAAGATCTTTGAGCCTGCAAATGTTAAAACAGCTCCATAGGGGGAGTCATTGTGCCTCCCAGGGATTGGCAGAGACCTTCCTCAAGATGTACTGCCTCAAGTCTTTTGTTTTAGCAGAACGAGCTATTGCGGGGTGCCTGGCTGAAGTTAATAGCCAGGCTACAAAGGAGATTGCAAGGCAGGGAGGTGACCTTGGACTATACATCCTTTCCAAGGATGTCGGGTGTATTTTGCTGAGATGAGCTGGGCAAGAAGGCTTAGATATCTTCTGGTATCCTCTGGTATGCTGCCTGGCAGGGTGACCAGAGGAGTTTCTAAGTCACTTCAGCAACTGTTTATCAGTTAACAAATGATTTCTGAATATGGGATTGTGAAGGCAGTGGATTTGGACAGGGAAACTCATTTTACAGAGGGATCCTTCCAAGTGATTATGGCTGCTTTGAGAATTCAGTGGGACCTCCATACCCCTGGCACCCTGAGAATTCAGGTCAAGTGGAAAGGATGAATGGAGAAATAAAGAAACACCTTTTGAAGCTAGTGAGAGAAACGAAAATGCCATGGGTACGACTTTTGCCATTAGCTTTGGCAAGAAGAAGAGCCCAAACCCCAAGGAGACAATCAGTTATTCCTCTTTGAATTGTTTGGGATTCTTACCCTGTTAATTTTCAATGTGGCAGGGAGGTGAAGGTGTAAAACCTGTATATGTGTTAAACCTGGATGCAGCCAGGGTACTGTCTCATGAAATCTCTTTGACAGGAAGCCTAGTTCTGCCTTTGGACTTTGCTGTTCATAATATCCAACCAGGACCGCAGGAACGGCAGTTAGGGCAGCTGAACACAGGTGGACCCATCTTACTTGGGTCAAGGTAAATAAGACAAAGTTCAAGCTGCTCTAGCCCACCTCAAGCAGAGCATCCTGCTACACCCACCCCATGAGTGCAGACAATCTTTGCCTCATGGAGTGGTCATGCAGGTACCTTTTCCCTCCCTGCTATGGAAGTGTCCACGGTGTATGTAAATAGTGTGGGCAGACGTGTTGAGAATCATCAGTCTCCTATGTTTTGTCATTTACCTTAACTCACATGACTTAAAAGGTGTTAGTTCTTATATCAAAATGTTAAAACTTAGCAATATCTACGAAATAAAACATAGCATCTAGTGTAACAATGCAAAATTACACGGACTCTCCAGGCAGGTGCAAAAGGGAGTTGGTTCATTGCAAAAAAACCAGGCCTTTTTAAGCAATTAGGTCTTTATAAATCACATTCTTGTGAAGCACAACAAACATAATTCTACCAACCACCATAAACCATGATGGGAACACGCGATGGTTATATAACTTGGGGTTTTGTTTTTTTTTTTTTACAGTTATATAACTTGTTTTCTACCTCTAATTGAGTGGAGTCATTCCCAGAGTCCTTTTCTACTTCACCGAAGTAACAGGAGTAAGCCATGATTTTTCAAGGGAACCAAGGCCCTCATTTTGTAAAGTTTTACTTATTCGCAACATTTTCCCCTTCTTTGTTTTTTGTGAAAGGGTTCATGTACCCTAATGCCAAAACAGTCTGCACCTGTAAAGCCATTATCTTATTAAGACTATTACTGGTCATCTGCTGGACACAGGGTAAGGTACATGGAATACAGATCACAGTCAATAAAAAACTACTCCTGCCAGCTACTATTGCTAGATAGTCCAAGAAGGTGTTCTCTGGGGCTGGTGCCACTCCTACACCCTGCATCAGGATTTCAGTTCTTTGTTATAGTTGCTTCAACATCCTTCATTCTGTCTCTGGGTTCACCCTCATACTGATGGCTGGTGTCATGTGGTGCCTCTTTGTCACTATTGAGAGTGTCTTTAGCTGGGGCATCAGGTTGTTGGGCTAGTCTTTCTGACTCATGGTATGGTTTCACCAGACAAGTACCTAACTGCTGTGGTGTGCTGACAATAGAACACATGTATACCCTCTCCCCTAGGTTAGTAAATCATCTGGGCCTTGCCACTGCACACTCAACTGTGGATCCCCCACACACAAAACCCTTAGAAATTGATTCCGTGCATGCAAACCTTCAGAGCAGTATCACTCTGCTGGGGGTCAAAATTGATGATCTACTTTCAAAAAATTTAGTGTATATATTTCATTATCTAAATGTTCTTGAGGGGCCATATTCCCCCTTTTTTGTTGTCAATTAGATGTACTTTTCTTAGTATGAACATGAAAGCAACACAAAAGTAAAACAATACATGGAATAAAACAATAAGCTCACACTTAGCAAAAATGAGCTAAGTAATACGTGTAATCATTAGCACACAAGGGAAAAGATAATGATTTATAAAGATACATCAGCAACTGCCTAAATACTTTACCATCACAGAGTCTGCAATTTGGAGGGAAGGGGGTCATACTTTCCATCCCAGGAAGGTTCCTGCCTTCCTTGGCAGACACCTGTCTTTTACACCAAGACACTGTCTCAGGTCACCTCCTTATCTGTCATGTACCTTAATATTGCTTCCATGAGGATCTGCTCCATGATCTTCCCAGGCACAGAGAGTCAGCCTCTCTGGTCTGTAGTTCCTTGGGTTTTCCTTTCTCACCTTTTTAAAAAAAGGAAAATTATTTCCCTAGTTGCAGTCCCCAGGGACTTTGTGTGAGTTTTAAAACAGTGTTGACAGCGGCTTGGCAAGGCCATCAACCTTTTCCCTCAGGATCCTAGGGGCATCTCATTGGGCCCTACAGACCTGTGACCAGTCAGTTCCCTCAGATGATCCTGAACTCTGGCAGTGGGAGGGATTATGCTCTCCCAAGCCTCACCTAGAAGTTCAGGGACTTGAGAGATGCCTTTATATTTTGTTTTGTTCTTATCTCAGCCTGTATCTTCTCTTCCCCAGGGGAGAAAGGAGGAAGAGGCAGGGGATGAGTAAGTGGCTGTATGGTGTTTAGTTTCCAGCTGGCGTTAAACCACAATGGCGGAGACCCAGAATTGTGCACACAAACTGTTTGAGCAGCCCATGCNGGGGGCGGGGACTCCCCCGCGCCGGCAGGGGGCGCTGTGGCACGGACTCAGTCAGGTCTCCCTCACACGGTAATGGCGGACGGGCTGAAGGGCAAAGATGGGCTGCAGCAGGAACCTCTGAGCAGCAGCTGGAACAGCAGGGCGGGCTCACCCTGGGTAGCAAGCAAGAGATTGCAGAAACTCTGCAGCTGCCACACGCAGCCAGGGAAATGCGCCCTCTGGGAAGGGTGGGGTGTCAGGGTCTTTTCCCCTGAGGCACCCGAACAGATGGCAAGGGTCCTTTTGGGTGGGGCAGGGTGCCAATAAGGTCCCAGTTCAATGGCTGTTCTCATGAGCAAAGGCTCACTCATGGCAGGAGAAGCAGTGCAGGGCTGGGCTCTGGGAAGCAGCAGCAGTGAATTCCCCTCACAAGCAGCAGCTCGACCATCCTCCAAAGCCAAGAGACCAAGAGAGTGAGGAACTGCACCCAGCTCCCTTTTCCCAGCTCAATTCTTGTGGTATCTCTGCCCCTCCAAGAGAAACCCTCAGGTAAGAGAGTAGCCAGCCACACCTTTCCTGTGGAAACTTCTTTTGTCTCTCCTAAGTATTGGTTACTGTTTCTTAGTGAGAGATGGGATGAAATTCCATGAGAGGAAGAAACAAAAGGAAAAATCCCAAATGGCAGCACAGGGCTCACCCAAAGGCAGGTAGTGGGAGCCTTTTCCCACAGGAACTCACTGCCCTACTGTGCCACAGGCTCGGTCTTTGGTGGCTTCTCATCCTGGAACTTCCCACTAACAGCCACAGCCATCCCAGATGCCTTCCTTAGGGCCACAGGAGCAATGTACTCTGGTAGTGAGGATGGTGGCAACTGACCACATGGCGTGGTCAGTGGATGGAGGGCAGTGTTGGTTCCTGCTCAGCTCTTGCCCATCATGTTTCCAACTGTGTCTGCAATTATAGATCCCTCATGACAAGAAATACAGTGCTAAACTGAAGCAAGTCCCAGGGACCCCCAAGGTGAAGAGGGTCTGGTGCACATGGCTTGTAAGATGCGGCTGTGGGAGCTTGGCTTGCCCATCCTGGAGACAAGAGGACTCAGGTGGCTCTGGCAGCAGCATTGTGTGGGTGGTTGTCGAGAGGAGACCACAGCGGCCTGCATCAGTCACAGCCTGTGTTAGCAGTCACCAGGTGAAATGTTACAATCTCGTGGCTCTGGTTGCTGATGGGTGCAGGGTAACAGGCAGAGGCTTTGCTGAGGTGAGGGATGCTGTGAGGCATAGCCCCAGTGCAGTGCAGATTCACCCCAGGCTCTTGCACAGCATCACTGTGGGTGGGTTAAAGATGAACAGACCAGCATCAGGATTTGCAGCTCTGTGCTGAGGCAGATGGGGGACTGAAAGTGCCCTCTGAAACTGTCATGCTCATCCCTCAGGCCTTCACCCACTCCTCTGTCATGAGCAAAATTTGTATCTTTGCTTACTTGTGCTCTGCCTAACCTACTGTTGTCCCAGGCTCATCTATGTTCCACTGTACCCAGAGAAACCTTGGCTTCTCCCTACCCTGGCGGCTCCATCGTTTGGCATCAGTCACAGCTGTGCCACAAAAGCTGCGTGGCTCAGCTCTGGGTCAGGCTGGCTGGCTCAATCATTTCAGTCAGTCCTTGAAGCCAGTCTGGCACATGTAACATCATCCACTAGTCAAGCAATGCCTAAAGCAATGCCCAGAGGCATCAGCCTACAGACAGCCCAAGCAGGCCAGGGTGCCCAAGCAGTTGGTTGTGTCAAAACACACAGCACTTCCTGCAGGTCGCAAGTGAAAGGACAGCAGAATGGCGGGACAAAGCAAGGGCTCTTTCCTCTCCCACATGGAGAGAAGGGAACAATACAGCAGCATTTCCCTTCAGAGACCTTTGAGAAGCTGCAGGTATTAGAAACCAGGCCATGCAGATCCCAGCTGAATGGATAAACACAACTCTAATAATGAGCAAGGCTGCTGGGTGCCCCTGAGGAGAGACTCCAGTCGTTACTTACCTTTATTTACAACTCCCTGTGAGTTAAGGGCAGAGCAGAGGAACAGAGAACAGCAAAGAACTGTCTGAAAAAGAGTGAGAGAAGAGATCCTGGGAGTGGTCTAACCTTGAAGACAATATCATATCACATGGGAAGCAAAAAGTGCAGCCCAGTGAAGGACTTGGGGATGCTGGTGGATGAGAAGGTGGACATGTCCTGGTCGTATGTCCTGGGCTGATCTCCCAGCATGGGCAGCAGGAGAGGGGGGAATTCTGCCCCTCTGCTCTACTCAGGGGAGACCCCACCTGCAGAGCTGCCTCTGGGGTCCCAGCACAGGACAGACGTGGAGCTGTTGGAGCACAGCTGCTATTCCTTTACCACCTCCCACAGGGAGAAGCTTCAGCTGGGCTGACCTGCAGTCACTGACGCACAGCCCCCTCACCTGCAGCACCCTTCCCACAGGGAGGTGGATGGGAGAGGACCTTCCCTCAGGGACTGGAGTTTAAATAGCATGAGGCTGGTGCGAGGGGCAACATCCATGGCTGCTCCATTTGCCAGGGCCAGCAGGACAGCTGTTCTCACCTACACTCTGCTGGGAGCCCTGCTCCAGCTGGCTTCCAACATTTTCCTGCAGTGCTCTGTTGGATCTGTCCCTCACACCATCTCCTTTCCTGGATAGAGGATTCCCTGCAGGTGGAGGACACAAACAACATAGTCAGCTGCAACTCAGGCAAGCCCTAAGTTTTTTCAGTGCCTAAACCCTTCTCCGTTGGGCAGTGCAAAGGAAGTAGAGTGAACTGAGAAGCAGGGAGACACTGACCAGCCAAATGACCATCAGCCCCCACCTTTGGAGGCAGAACAAGTTTGACAGAGTTCTCAGGATGAGCCTCGATTTCCTGCACTGCTCAAAGCTTCCCTTAAAAGCAAGCTTTGCAAATGCCTCTGTTGTAGTGCGGGGACCACCTCAAGTTTTTGTTCCCAGGTGAGGAAGCTTAGTCAATGGACAAGAGACTCTAAACAGGTAGGGCAAGGACATCCATGTTTCCTGTGTCACTGTCCAATGCTCTGTTCTCTAAACCAATCTCCCCTCTTTGTCTCAGCCCCTCAATCTCAATCAGCTGCTCTTCCACAGCTTGGACTAACCAGCTCAGAAGCCTGGGCAGGCAAACACACACCAGTGAACATGGGGAACACACATCACACCTGATATAGCAGAGACATTAACACGGACAAATGAGATGGGAACAGAACATTCCTACAAGACACAACTTGAATTTATGTTTATTTTATATATATATTTATATATATATATATATACCTTTGTATAGATTAAACTGGGGGGGATTTTATCATATACATTTTTTTGGTATAATACATGAGAAACAGGGACAGGAACATAGCAAATATAAATCAGTACATTCCTTCAGTGAACTCCTGGACACACTGAGACTGAAAAATTGCATGCAATGGGGAGACAGAGAGAAGGGAAATCAATTTTATTAGGGAAAAAAAAAAAGAAACAAGATAACCTAGGTACAACGGTCAACAGAGAAGCAGCACTATAGATAGCAAACCTGTATAAATTAAAAGAAAATTCCACTCTGATATCTACTATGCTTTAAAGTGCAATGAAGCCTGATTTATTTACCTACAGAATACAGGAAAGTTTCCCCCCTCTCCCCATTCCAATCTATCCCTAAAAAAAAGAAAACAAACAAACCCAAACAAACCAACCAATAAAATAAATCTAAAGGATATACATTATCCACAGTCCTATAGAGACGCCTACATCTACTCAGTAGCACCAAGAATCTGATATGGGTGTAATTAAAATCAATTAAAACTCGGGAGCAATGGTAACATCTGTTTGCTGCTTCTGCAGACCTCCTGCCCTTTATGAGTGCCCGGGGGAGAGGCAGCTCTCCCTGTGCTGGGGTGATGGCGGCCCAGCAGGTCTGGCAGCAGCAGAGCACACACAGCACAGCGAGAGCAGCGCAGGGACGTGGGGTCTGCATGGCTGGGTGGGGGTGTCACACCTGGGCGGGCACCTGGGGGGAGCGGGACTGACCTACACAGAGGGAAAGGGTTGTGCGAGTCCAACACGTGCCACGAGCCTCTTTGGTGACAGGGTGATGGGAAGGGGAGGGAGGGAGGGAGGGAGGGGGTCAGCACAGCCCCCGTCTTGTGAGCCTCTGGCTGTGTTGTCTTCCGAGGCCAGGGGCCTCTGTGCCACAGTTCATCTGTCTCCACATGCCACCTCTCAGCAGCCCTCAGAAGCCAAAGGTTTCCTGGGAAGCATAGACCATGTAGAGGAAGCCATCCTCGTCCTTCTCCTGCTCGTAGATCTCCGAGATCGGAGTAGACACGCTGACCATGCTGTGCTGGTTCACCAGCAGGAAGAACGCCTGGGTGGGATTCAGCTGCAAGCGGCGCCTGTAGGGGCAAGGGCAGGAGGGGCAGGGTCAGCCTACTCAGGGTGGGTGCCCTGAAAGCCAGCTCCACCTCCCCAGCAGTGCTATTCCCTTGGGGCCAGCCCTGCACAGCCAGGACCTCATCCCACAGCTCAGGACATGGCATCCATGAGTCCAGCTGAGCTGCTCAAGGCTCCAAGGCCTCCTGAGTCAGGAGGACAAAGCCCCATTCTCCAAATGCTACTGACAAGGGCAAAGCAGAGGGGCCTCCTCCCTCTGAGCTGAAGAATAAAAAGAGGGGACGGGACCCTTTTATTGCTCATGAGTGTCCCCTTGAGGGAGAGACCCCAGACCTTCACAAGGTGCTAAGAACCTGCCCTCCCCTGGCCCCTCACAACAGTCTGTATCACACACAAGGATGCTATGGCTGTCCCATCCCCATCCCTGCCCTCAGCAGCTGCCTCTGCCTCACTCTCACCCCACCACCCTGCAGCGAGTGGCCTGTGGGTGAGGACAGGCTCACAACATGCCAGCTGAGGCCACCCCACTCACCGGATTATTTTGACCAATTCACTCATGTTAACGTGGTCTGGGACAAGGAACTTGGTCTTGTCCAGCACTGGCAGCTGTTTCTCCCCTTTGTAGCGTTCGATGATGACCTGGGGAGAAAGTCAAGGGTAGGATTAGTCATGTTCACAGTGCCCCACATACTGGTCCCAAGGTCAAATACAAATGCAGCTGGCAATGGGTAGAAAAGTTGAGGCAAAGCCCCACCCCTCACAGGAAACAAAACAAAAAAGGGCATGAGCAGTGACTACCAGGCTGGCTGCAGGTGGCTCTTCATCAGTCACCTGTTCTGGAGCCAGGCAGTGAAGCAATGAACTAAAGCACCAAGTGCTCTGGCTGGCTGACAAACAGTGGGCACCACTGGACTGATTTAGATTCTTGTCCTCTGGCATGCAGGAGATCTGAAGAGGAGTGAAGTATTTTAACATCCCTTTCAGACTGACCAAACCCACGGCTTTTGCTGGCTTGAGCTACAGACTGAGCTCATGGTGCAGTTTCCTTCCCCTTCCTGCTGCCATTCAGCATCCCTCTGCCTGCTCAGGAAGAGCTGTGGATTTTCCCAGGCAAGCAGCTTTTAGAAGTCCCAGTGAAGCCACTCAGGCATTCCTTCAGAAAGGGGGTGTTTGGATTACACCAGTCCTACTCCTTATGTTAACAGTCAGACACACTGACTCCAAGAAGGATCAGGAACTCAGGCCCACTCCTCCCATGTGCCAACCCAGCTGTGCACTGAGCTTCCCAGGCACTCAGGCATGGTGCCGCCACAGGGACAGCCCAGCCTGTTCTCCTCTGCCAGACATCTTGCTTGGAAAAGCTCTTACCATCCCTACATTCTGAAATGGCTGAATGATGATTTCTGATCCATTTTCCTGCTATTATAATTAACAATTTTCTTCTCTGAAGCTGTTTGCTGACAGCTGCAATTGCTGTTCTAAACCAGCCTGGAAAAGTACCTTTTGTATTCTGAGAAACAAGGTGGCAGGCAGTTAAAATAGGGAATCTACTTTTAAGTAAAATGAAAATAAGTGAAGAATATACAGCTTAATATGTACCCATTACAGTGATGCTCTCACACCTTTTCAGCACCTTGTTTTCTCCCCAGAGAGACTCTTAGATACTCATCAGCCCATCATCCTCTCCCACCTGAGATTAAACATTATTTTTCACTGTAAGGCAAGGAATTGCCATAATTTATTTTCCCAAGTCCTTTCCAGAAATACTCAAGAGACTGTAAAATGGCTTTTGGCAGCAGAGGGATGGAGCAGAGTGTAGAGAGGAGGATCCCCAGGAGATGGCTCTGTGGAGCCAGAAGGACCAGGGAACCTCAGGGAACATGGATTTCCCTTTCCCTTGTTGACACATCAGCCTCTGGAAGCAGCAGCAATGGAACTCCAGCCAGCCTCCCCCAAAGGCAGATCAGACACCCTGGCTGGGACACTGTGGAGTCACCAGTGAGCTGAGAATGTCTGAGGAGCTCCCCAGGCCGTGGGGCTGATCTGACAGGGCTGCAGGCAGTTCCCGGAGGAGGGAGGGGGGTGAGGTGCCTTGCTGGAAGCTCTGCACCAAAACGGCCTCTGCAGAGCCCACCCTGGATAAATCTCAACCAAGGGGAACCCAAAGCCTGGGCAAGCAGCATGTGAACACCAGGTATTGTCCCTTCAGCCTCTTTTGCATGATGAGGATCTGATTAAAGAATTGTTTTCTGCAACAGACTAAACTATGCATTGGGACATCCTCCATCAGCTTGTTAATGGCCCTTCATCCCTCCAAGGAGGGCACAGGGAGGACAAGATGAGCAGAACCATCCTACTACATTTAACTTGAGTCTTACATGGACAGGTGAGTATTTTGGCTGTGGGGAGAGGAATTGTCTTGAGAGGCTGAACACTCACAACAGCCACATACAGGGATGCTGCTGTGGCCACTGGGAAACACACAGGCAACAGTAGGCCCTTCAGCTTTTCGGTGTGCACAAAGAAGGAGCTACACAGCAGCTGTTTGTGCATCCACCTTTACCTACAGAGGGCCCTGCACACATGGGTGATGCCTCATTTCTCTCAAGAGCAGGACCAGAGGCCAGTGTCTCTCACTCCCAGCCATTTCCACCCCAAAAAGTAAAACCTTTAGATTGAGCCAAGAATGGGATGTGATGGCTGTCCTGGCTCTTAGAGCAGCAGCTGCCTTGTGCCCTGAGCAGGCACAGAGCCTCTCATGTAGAACAGCTCCAAGAGTTTCTGTTCCCAGAATATGAGCTGCTATTTGGGTAACCCAGCTATGAGAACAGGTGGCCAATGGACAAAACGTTCTTGTCTAGCTCTGCAGGGAAAAGCATGATCAAATGCTAAAGTTACATCCCTGTGGCCACAGGGTGGGTGTACACAGCCATGTCCCATCCCATACCCTCTTCCAAGCTGCTGCCTTGAGCCAGGGGGTTCCTCAGTGTGGGACACCTGCTCTTGTGGAGGGAACCCACCACAGATCTCTTCAGAAATCACATGAGTGGGTACAAGTGGGGAGGGGAAATGCTCAGGGCAGAACCTGGAGTCCTGGTCCCACTGCAAGGGGGACTTGGACAGTGTTTATAAACACAGCCTTTGTTCTGAGGCCAGTCTGGAGAGGTGGAAAGGGAATTTGGTAGGGAATATGGCTAGATGTGGTGGTCAACAGAGGCAAGGTCCAACCATGAATGAGGCTAAGAATGTATTCCCAGCAGGCACAGAGGCTCAAATGTGTGTACGTAACACCTCCCCAACGGCCAGGCACAGAGACTGACAGACACACAGGACTCACATGAGCACAGTCCTCACCCTGTTCCCCTCTGGCAGAGCAGGATGCAGGTCCTTTAAAGGGAACAGACACTGTAGCTTTCAGTCAGAAAGGCGTTGATCCCTCCAGAGTCGTGTCAGCCCTGGACACTGGATCTGCAACTCCCCAGAACAGCCCTCCCAGGAACCCAGAGAAGGTTGTCCCTTCCTCTGAGTCCATAATTTGGGTTTCCATCCACCCCTGTGCCAGGGCAGGGCATCATGTGGGATCTGCCACCTGCCATTGCCTCTCCATGCTCCTCTGCGGGTTCTCAGGTGAACCCAACAGAGCCCTCTCTGCATGGCCCAAGTACCCCCTCAGCCCTCCCTACCAGCATGAGGGGTGGCCTTGCCTTCACCTCCCTCTAAGCCCATGACTCACCAGGAGTGCCTGAATTTAGCATTGCAAAGCTTTGGGAAATGGTTTGCTACTGTTGCTGCCCAGCACAAGCTGTTCCCCAGCAATTTCAGACTCTCTCAGAGTTCAGTCATCTCCAGAAAGATTCCTGGGGCTGACAGCAAACAGAGACAGTGGTGGGGCAGACTCACTGTCCTCTTACAGGACAGAAGATGATTTCTAAAACATCTATTGAGGCTGTGGATGGGGGTTCCAGTAAAAGGCTGGAAGTTCTCTGCTTGCTCTGACTGCCCAAGGAGGAACCACCCTGTGAGGAGCAGCTGGAGATTTCTTCCCAACAGAGCTGAGTGTGAGCAGCACCTACTGCCAACACAACCATCTCACCTTCTCAGCAAGAGCTGCATGTGCCTGTGGTCAGCACTTCCTACCAGGGAAGAGCAGGCAGCTCTGGGAAATGCAGAGACAGCAAAGGAGCCCCTGGCATGAGGTGGACAGGGAACTTGGCTCATGCCTACGTTCCTATTACATGTGCCAGTGTGGCATCCTGGGATGTAACTTCCCTTTAAACACAAGCAGAGAACTCCATGCCTCAGGCAGGGTTCAGGTTATCTCCTGTGTTGTCTCTGGTGGGCTCAGACAGCCATCATGGCCCTCTCTCCACGCAGACACACATGAACATGTGGCTCAGTCCCTTCCTCAGCCTTCCCTGCAAGCACACTCATGGAAACAGGAGAGACATGCCCTTCTCTGGGCACACAGCCAGGCCATGCCCTCCGCAAATCCTCCTGGCCCCCTCTCAAAGTAAAATGGACTCGCCCAAGGACTCCAGCTGGAAACTGGAGATGCAGGAGGGCAGCAGGTGCTGCACAGCTTTGCCATGGTTTCTGCCAGCAATAAGGGTGCAACCTTGGATCTCCCTAACTCCCCTGGGCTGAGGGCTCAAACCCCTCTGCTAATTCCAAGCACCTTTCCAGGGAAGCCAGTCAGAAAACACAGCTCCTGCCTTTCACAGACGACCAAGACCTTCCTACAGCCAATGAGCCTGCAGTGCTTGGACCTGTGACAGTGCCCACACCACGCTCCTCCTGCACGGCCCAGCATTGAAACCTGCAGGAGCTCTGTCCTGGGAGAGAGGAGAGACAGCACCAAAGTGGTGTTGAGGTCTAATCAGGACCATGCCTTTAGAGACACCGGTGACACAAACATGGCTGGACCCCACAAGGCCTTCATGACCCTTCTCACCTCTTGGTTCTTTTTACACTTCCAGCAAAACCTGCATTGTGGTATTGACCCCAACACAAAGAGCACTCCAGCCATGGGAGCTCCCCTATCATGTCTCAGTAATGCCATAAAACTCTGCCTGTGGATGCAAAGCTCTGGCTCCTTCTGTCCTTTCCCCAAGCAACACATATCTGTGTACAGGCACTTGATAGATGCACCAGTGTGTGTTTTATGTACCCCTGATTTCCAGCCTGGCCTTACTGCCAGAGCCTGAATGCGCTGCAATTAGCTCTGCCACAGCTCTGAAGAAACGCAGAACCAGCCTAATGCTAAACCAGTTAAAAGCAGAGGTGAATCAATGTGTTGATGATCTGGAGTACTGGTACCCAGGGTGCTGTGAGGGGCAGGCTCTGCTCTGCTGAGCTGGCAACACGTGAACACCACAGCAGCGGTGGGAGAAGAGAAAGAATTCTTCTAGCTAGAAGACATTGTGCTAAAACCAAAACAAGAATAAGGCAGGAGTGGACTAAGATGGACCAAGAGCAGTTTGAGACATTCAATCTTGAAGACCAAATACTGATAGTCTGCAATTTTAAGACAAGGGTGATGTTCATCCAACACTGAGAGGGAGCTGAACTAGGAATCCTGTCTTTTTGGTCACAGATGCTATGATACTGCAAATAGTAAATCGAGCAAGCCCCAAGTACATAATTTCATAGAATCATGGAATAGTTTGGGTTGGAAGGAACCTTAAAGGTGAGCAGGACCACCTTCAACTAGACCAGGCTGCTCCAAGCCCCATCCAACCTGGTCTTGAACACTTCCAGGGTGGGACATTCCTCTAAGTTCTCCATCTTCTCAAGAAGAGAAGCAAATACTTAGGGTAGGAACTCAAAAGCACACTCACAGCCAAAGAGCAACTCATCATATCGGGTGTGACATGGGCAGGAAGAACTGCAAATTCATGGGGTCTCACCTGTGCCTGTCAACCACAGGTGCTGGGAAAGCACAGAAGGGGTATGAATGATCCTAACAGCCTCTGTGCTTTCAATGCAGCAAAGACCATCCCACACATATTTCTCTGGGCAGAAAGGAATCCTTACCAGGTAACCCACAAAAAATCAGGTAGCTACTACGGCCAAAAAAGCACCATTTCAGAGTTTTCTCCTGCGGCACTAGCTTGGAAATAGATTTGAGATCAAATCAGTCCCCTGCTTCTAGGGCAGCACAGAACTTTAGAGCCAGACTGCCCTTTGCATGGCAGAGAACGTGTCTGCTGTTGAGCAGCTGGCACACACAAGGCACTGGAGGCACATGGGAACCATCCAGTGTTGATTCCAGGGAGCAAAGTTTTGCAAGCTCCATGGAGGCCACTCAGGAGCTCAGAGGGGTCCTGAGAACAAAGTGCAACACAGAAGAGCAAGAACAATCACTTACTGGGATTTTGTTTGGATGCTGCTCTCGGATCTGCTGAACTTCTTTACAACGATCCGCTGGAGAGAAAGTAAAGAAATGAAGTTAGAAACACCTGTGTGTGGTAGGGCAGGCAGAGCTGAGGTACCCACCTTGCAAGCCACAGCCCTGACCCAGAGAGAGGGACATTTCCCAAGGAATGCACCTTCTGCTCACCAGGCCTTTTCTGATCATGGTGTGCCAGATGTCAGCTTCAGTGACCAACCTTTCATGGCTTCTACTGCCCCAACCATCCCCCCAGGCTGGGACATGCCACTCTGCCTGGTAAAACCGGGCAGCACACGCCTGGAAATCAGGAGAGTGAAAGGAGACCATAAAGATAACAAAACTAACCTAAATCCAAACTAAGCAAATGCAGCTCCTGGCCATGGGAGCAGGACAGCAGCACAGCTTTGGGGGCTGAGCTCTGCAAGTTCAAGTTCTTTGTGTCTCCTGGATGTTCCCCCAAGGAGACAATTCTTCAGCTGGGGCTGGGTTTTAGCTATTTCCTTGTGCCTGTTGTGCACTTCCAAGTGCTATCTGGCACAGTGCCTGGTTCCACAAGAGATGCACCTCACCAAGGAGAACTCCTTCCCTAGCACAGATCTACAGAATAGCTACAACACCTTTTGGCCTCACACAAAGTATTTCTAGGCCTGGATACAGGAAGGAAACCTTAAGCAAGGAGATGACCCATGTACAAAAAGACTTTACCTGCAGTTGTTCTCACACTTTCTAACCCATTTTCCTCCAGAGTTTATGTTTACTGACACATACAACAGGCAGCACACAAAGCTTGTGCACTCTTCCAGTTTACAGGAGAATTCCCATACCCTTCACTGCTTTACCAGTCAGGTCTCCACTTTCCACAACCCAAAGCAGGAGAAAGGAGAGGAAGAAGCAGTACCAGAGCCAGGTACAGCTCTGTGCATGCTCCTCCAGGGACACTACAGACCTGCACTCCTCCTGGAACTGCCACTACTCTTGGAAGTGCTTCACAGCCTACAGTGGCCCATCTGAAATGCTCAGAAACAAAGTCAGGGGGTGAAGAGCTGCCTAGAAAAGCGAGACCTGGGTATTGCAGGATCTGTCACAGGATCATCCTGCCACACCCCTGGTACCAGCTCCAGCCTGACTCCCCTCACCAGCTTACACAGCCAGCCCCAGTTTCTCATGGCCTACTGGGATAATGGAGGGCAGGATAAGTGCATGTGTTTGAGTGTTTTCTCCCCTGAGAATTTCTCCTCTGAGCACTCAATAAAACCTTACAGCTTATATGTTGAATTTAGCAAGGTATGACTTCGGGAAGAAACTGGAGTTTCTTTCAACGTCACAAGACTATAAAATCACCAGATCATAGAAGGTTTTGAGCACCATTTCTGCCTCCTCTGAGAGGAAAATACCACTCTGCTAGGAATTGTTAAGATTTATTCAGTAGGACTTCATGGGTGAGCAACACAGAGCAAGATTATGTGGATTTCATGAAAAATTCAGGCATATTTGTTTTGGGTTTTATGACTGAAGATGCAGCTCCTCATGTTTCTTTTTCACCCAATCCAGTGCTCCAGGGATCCAGAGTCATCCTTGTGATACAGACAGTTTTCCCCTGAGATACCAATAAGCCAAGGAGTCACACAGACATCAGCACCACATGTGACACTGGTACAGAGACACCTCCTTGGGAATGCTGAAGGACACAGTGACAGCAGCACCCAGCCCACAGCACCCAACCCACAGCACCCAGCTGGAGCAGAAGCACCTGCCCCCTCCCACAGAGCCCCATTCCCACGTGTTCACTATGTGCAGGATGGAGCATCCAAAAGGCTGGAGATCCAGAGCTGGACTGGACAACACTTATCACCATGGAAATTCCAGCAGTTTGACTCAGCCAGCTCAGACTTTTCAGTGTTAACAGAGTCTGCAGAGCTGTGTCCTCATGTTTGACCAGTCATCCTGGCTTCAGTGTCCACCCTAGCCTGCTTCTCTCTCCACACTATCAGATGGCCATGTGGATGAGCTTCCTAAACACCATGCACTGCCCTGAAAGGTCACAGGACTGTTTGCACAGGAAGCCCAAACATCACAGGTAATTGTGAGAAGGGTCTGAGAAGGAATTTGCTAAAGGCCCGTTATCATGGCTAGTAAGTGAAGATAATCTTGGAACATCCAGCTAGCCCAGGCTGCATGTGCCAAAGGGCAGCCACATGCTGAACACCCCTTCCTGCTCTCTGGAAGCATCACCAGCTACAGCACAAGGAGATGACACAAGCCATCACCACCTTCATTTCCACAGAGGAAACAGAGCTGCCTCCTGCCCAGCACACTGAAAAAGGTGCCATACAGAGAGGAAGAGGGTCCATCATCACTCCAGCTGCACATCAGCACGTCAGGATCCCACCCCTGGGACCACAGTCCTGTGTCTTCCAAGGGGAGCAGACGGGGTGCCCTGGACAGAGACTGATGCTGTATTTTTCAGGTCTTGCTGACTCCACACTCAGGAGGAATCAAGGACACAAGACACCAGTGAGAGAGCTCTCAGCTACCCTCAAGTCTGCTGGGCCACAGTGGAGGCTCCCTTGTCCCTTTAAAACCTGACACATGCCCAGGACCCGCTCCCTCTGGCCAGCAGGACTCAGGGCATTCACAGCCTTCCTGACCCCAGGGGACCCTGTGGCAGGGGGCTGATCTGCAGATTGCCAGAGTGGGATAGCAGCTGGTGCTGCTTTGCTCCAGGGCTGCTGGATCCCTCCAGCAGGTCTCTGTGATTGCAACTACAAACACCTCAAGCACTGCACTTCTTCCTCTGCCCTGGAAATGCCCATTTCAGAAACTTCATTCAGGAAGGCAGTTAGGAGCAATCCAACCTAGGGTGCTCAGGTTCCTGAATATACAGGCAGAAGTTTCCAGGACACCTGAAGCTCTGCTAAAGAGCACACTGTCCCATCCTAGCCTTGGAGAGCCAAGGAAGCAGGCTTGGCAATCAGAAGCTGCACCAATCCCTGGACGATTTCTGTGCATACAGGAGTTCAGGCACAAGAGATCTCCAGCAAGATAGTGATGGTCACCCACACCCTCTTCAGCCTGGGGTGGGAGTGAGAGGTTGAGCCTGTGACTCATGAAAGCATCAACATCACCCAGTAGGAATGGCTATAAATACCAGCCTTAATTTAGTGTCTATACAGTCTAATCTAAGCCACAGGAATACAGAGGAAATGGTTAAAGGGCACTTCAGAGAAACCTGGCTGGAGATCCCAGGCCAGTACCTGAGCCTCCACTCACACAGTGCTGAGGACAGGCAGGATGTCCCCCACCCCAGCATTGTTTGCATACTCACATTTCATACACAACAGGCCTGATCTCACAAGCTTTGCTCTCCTCCTGCAGCTCTCCCAAACTACAGCTGTGCTGAAGTTGAGATGTTCCCCTTTCCTGCAGCACCTGGCTACAGTTAATCCTTAGCCAATGTGCAGAGCAAACCAGAGCTGTTTACACAGCCCTGTCCCTATCCATGTTCTCCTGCTCTGGTCCCTCCTCGCTGCCAGAGGAGCAGAACACCACACCTGAGTGCAGCAGCTCAGAGGCTCCATGCAAGAGGGGCTAGAGGTGCTCCAGCCACCTGCTGTTCCAAGGAGCTGAGCAAAGAGTGATGACCTGCATGAGAGGGAAGAGCCTAATCCCTGCTCTGACTGTGGGCACCACATCTCTGCCATGAGGAAAGCCAGACTTCTCCCCAGTGCCAGGATGTCAGAGCTCAAGAAGGCAGCAAGATCAAAACCACACAATTTTATTGGTTATTCCCAGGGAAACTTCTCTGCTAGGGCCTATTGAAAGACAGGAGTATCTTTGTAGCATTGCATATGCCAGGAAATTGCCTATTTCTCCTCCAACTGCTGTTTCAACTGTTAAGTACCAACAGCAAAGTTTTCAAATTGCCCAAAACACCAGAATCTTGGCTGTTTTCTTGACTGAGGTCCTTCCCAAGCTGTGCTCCAAAAGATGTGAGCACACAGTGTATCCCATGGCAATGCAGGATGGGATCATTATGGCAGTTGAGGAGAACAGTGGAAAATTTTAAGCCACACTTTGCAAACATTAACCTTTTTTATCAGCAGTGCCCAGGAGCCCTGGCCACGGGAGCCAGGTCCCTGCTGTGCTGGGTGCTGTGCAGACACGGGATGAAAGGACAGTCCTGGATGCAAAAGAGTCTCAGCAGACAAAAGATACAGATGGTGGGACAGAAGGAAAACACATGGCAAGTCCTCCAACAGCGCTGTTGCATAAGGGGCACCATTTTTCAGGAGACACTAGACAAGCACTGCTCAGGCACTGGTGCTGCCCCAGGGCAGCAGATGGACTACAGGTAGAGGCCCTGCTGCCTATGACCAGCAGGAATGCTGGTAGGAAAACACAAGTAAGAACAAATACCACCTGGAAAGGTCACTGGTGTGCTACCAGATAAACAGCTCCTGAGCTGAGCAAGGGCTGCGTGTGGAGAGCAAAGCAGAGACCAGAAATGCAGCCATGAGCTATTGCCTCTCCCTGTGTCCCACAGCTCTGGAGTGCACAGACATCTCTGGCAGCTCCAGCAGGCTGCTGGCCCTGTGGCTTCTCCCTGCCATCCACACAACACCCTGCCAGCCATCCTGGGCAGGGATCTGCCTCACATTTCAAACAGATGCAAAAATGAACATGTTTCTTCAAGAAGCTGCTGTGGTCAGTCCCAGGGCAGAGTGCTGCTAGAACATGGACTTCTCTCCAAGAGATTTTCTGCAAGGAGAGAGGAATTGGATGGTTTGAAACCAGGATATGTGTGGGATGAGCTGGCAAGTGCTGAAGACACAGGCCAGTTATGCAGGTCATTCCAGACGAACATCAATGACTATTTCTGTAATATCACACCACCCTAAGGCCAGACACCATTAACCACCAGGAAACAACCCCATGAATGTGTCATGGCTCACCCAGCACCTGACCTGGCCTGTCCTTGCCCAGTGCTCCTTCTCAGGCCAGTGGTGCTGCAGGACGAGCGAGAGGAGACTCCCACATCCAGGAAGGAAGGAGGTCATGCCCAGGGCAGGTGTCCTCAGCACCAGGAAAGGGTGCTTGTTCCAGGCTGCATAGGACAGCAGCCCTGCAGAGACCTGACAGTGTTCCTGATCATCAGGTTTATTTTATTCATTTGTCTGCAAAGCTGGGTGCTCCAGACAGGACAAATGACTCAGGACCAAACCTACACTGCTTTGAACCTAAAGGCTTTGAACCGACAGAAAATGTGTCTCTGCATCATGGAATAGGTGGAGCCTGAAGCTTCACTGTCCTTGGAAGGTATTACCAACATAAACATGGAGCAGTGGATGCTCTGTCCCCATGACTCTCCCTCCCATCACTACAGCTGCAGTACCAGATGTGCAGTGTCTGGGAAGATTTCTGAATGCCAGGTTTCTGTGACTGCAGAAGGATCTGAGCAGTCTTATTCACTTGCAAAAGTTTATAATCTTCCTGGCTCCAGAAGAGAGCTTGAAAACAGATTTTAAAACACAAAGAGGAAACATCTTCATTTTTCTTAGCAGTTTAAAAATGTAACAGGAGTATGATTTTGAGCCTGGCTCCAGGAATGATTATTTGCATCATGTAAATCATGATAAGGGCTCAGCTTGTGATCACACAACTGTGAACTCTAATTTCATGTAAAGACACTTGTCCTCTGGTTGTACAGTACCACTGGAGTGACAGGACAAAGGGAATGGCATTAAACTGCCAGAGGGCAGGGTTAGATGGGATATTGGGAAGGAATTCTTCTCTGTAAGGGTGCTGAGGGCCTGGCACAGGGTGCCCAGAGAAGCTGTGGCTGCCCCTGGATCCCTGGAAGTGCCCAAGGCCAGGTTGGATGGGGTTTGGAGCAACCTGGGACAGTGGAAGGTGTCCCTGCCCATGGCAGGGGGTGGGAATGGATGAGCTTTAAGGCTCCTTCCAAACAAAACCATTCTGGGATTCCATGTCACCACTGCCATGGGCATGCAGGATGAGCACAGGACCTCCATCATCCAAAGAGCTTAAAACTCACTGCACGCCCTGAGCACGAGGGGCAAACAGGCAACACCTGTGTCACATGAGGATGACATACGGAATATTTACATCACATTTCCAGATAAGGAACTGCTTTTTTGCTCAATATTTAATCACAGTTTCGCTATCCTTGATAAAGGAACACCAAGTTCCCTCTGTACAAGCCCTCAGGAGGCTGCTGTGCCAGGGTTTCCCTTTGTCTGCTGTGTGACTCCACCTGGACAACCTTCCCATCCATAAGCCTCCAAGGCAGCAGGAATACACTCAGATTTCTCAGAACTACTCAGGACACTTCAAATTGCTCAAAGAAAGACCTGGCACTCCTGGCAGGACTGTATTTTGTTGCCGCCCACCGTGCACCTGCATGCACCAAGAGCCTTTGCCCACCACAGGTCACTGCTATTTGTGCACAAACAGGTCTGGACATGCACAGAAGCGCTGGGAACACGTGCCAGACACCAGAGTCTTGAATTCATTCCTGCATTTTCTCTCACAGCCTCAGACCATCTCCTGAGGACAAAGGGCAGCAAACAACAGCATGACAGAGCTGGTAGTGTTTACACGCTGCCAGTCAACCACAGAATGTCACAGGAGCAGGGGACACACTGTGAGCACTCCCAGGTGATTCTCCTGACTGTGATCCTTGCTGGGACTGACCACAGAAGGAACACCAAAGCCAAAGGACATGACTTATCCATGGCCCATGGCTACTCGATGACAGAGGCAGAAAGGGCCCACCAGCCTGACAGCCCCTGGATTCACCAGTCTCCACCCTTCTGGCTCAAAGGAAGATCTGAAATTTTTATAGTGAACAAAAAAACTTAAGTAATGAACAAACCCCACAGGTTTTATTATTCCTGGGTGCCAGTCAGGACCTTGCGTAGATAAAAAAATAATAATAAAAACATCAAAACTTGTGGTCCACATGTCAGGCTGGCATTTGTTCTGGAAGCCTGTTCAGTTCTTCAATGCTGGTAACTACCCCTATATCCAGTCAAGTCACAGAATGTCCTCGGTAATCAATCCAAGACACAGGCAGCTAAGCAGCAGCTTGGAGCAGCATCCTCTTCCCAAGGAATCCCAGCTCTCAAGGCACAACTGCCAGAGCACAGACACCCTGAGAACCAGTCAAGCACCAGCGAGGGCTCACAGACCAACCTCATATCAATACCCAGATGTTTTTCCAAGCCCCCAACAAGCAAAACTGTTGTGACAAGCACAGGATGGTATGTGAAGCACACAGTTCAGCCACTGCTGGTCTCTCAGTGGGTACAGGCATGGCTGAGCCACCTGGATGAGTCCCCAGGGACGGACACATCTGCCATTCCCCAGAGCCAACAGGGGATTCAGCTCCACACCCACCACTGCCTTTCCTCTGAAGAGGAGTGGCTTCCCACAACTAAAGGCACATCTCCCAGAGGATGGAACCTGGGCTGGGAACACTCTGTCCACAGAGGCTGAGGTCAAGCCTCTATGTTTGTCATCAAGCCAGGGGCTCCAGCTGAGCCACCAGACACACGTAGGTGTGTTCCTGCCTCCGTTTTGGCCGGACACCGGGGCACAGGACTGAGGTACTCTGGATTATCCGGCTGATCTGGGATCCAGGCCCGTGTCCGTGACCACGCTGGTTATGTGCTGCACTGAAAGCACAGCTGGCAGCTGCTGCCAGCCCAATCCAAACTCCTGCCTCAGGAGCAGTGGGACAATGCTCCCAAGGACTCGTGTTCCTTTCAGGAAGTGCAGCGGTGTCGTCAGGCTGCTGCATGCTCTCACTACTGCCAGGACAGCCTGTTCCCCTGACACAGACCACAGCTTTGTTCTGGGAATTGTTTGGGACTCCTGCAACAGATCTGAACATGCCTCAGTGTCTGGGTTCAGCACATGGATGCAGAGGGTGCTGCCACATTTTACCCCCTGCGCCCACACCAAGGATGTTCTGCTGCCAAGGACCAGCTCACTGAGCTCACCTTCCCACCAGGGACAGCACCTCAGATCACGGAAGGAGTCACTGCTCCATGCCCTCCACACACCTTGGATCAAACCCCAGGTGTTTCCCAGTCAGTCTCTTTTCCCAGTCCTCAACAATGATGAAGAGAAATCAGGAAATTATGCTCAGGAGTGACCCAAGACCAAGCAGATGAACAAGCCTGAGAAATTCACAGAAACATTTCAAAAATACAAGAAGGAGGAAAACAACCATTGAGGAAAGCTGAATCTTCACTGAGGAGCAGCAGACCAAGACATAAGGCAGTGACTTGCCATGAAACTGGAGCCTGGGTGCCTTTTGTAAACAGCCATAGCCCTGACTCTGCCTTTTCGCTGCCTTTTTGGAACCGTTCCATTTCTGTAAAGTTTTGAAGCCTTAAAAATTAAGCCATTCTGATGGTACAGAATCTCTGGTGATGTTTTCCACCAACCCTCTCCAACTGCATTGTAAACAATCACTTCCTGCTCCTGTTGTGTAATGATTCAAAGATAAAAACAAGCCATATTTACTTTCTCCAACAGAGCAATTCCAGCCCTGACCCAAAGCAACTGCGGGGGCTGCCAGGCCTCCTCCTCCTCCTCCTCCCCTCCTCCTGGCTCAGCTCTGCAGCCCAGTCAGCTGAGAGAGCAAAAGGGCAGAGGAAAGTACAGAGAAACAAGGAGCACTTGCAGTTGCCGGCACCAAATTCCCTCACCCCCCTCTGTCCCTCCTGGGCTATTTTAATCCTGCTTTCTTTCAACTACTCTGAGCCTCAGATTTTGTTTTCCTTCTGGCTCAAAGTCTGCGTGATCCACAAAAGCAAACCAGACTCTTCTTGACCATAATAAGCTGATTCTCACCAATTTAACCGTAGATAGTTACTAAGGGGCAGATTTAGGACTTCACTGCTTTTAATACGTAGCTTAGGAGAACACAGCAGGGTCCCAGCAGGTATCCCAAGCTCCCAGGCTTCGGCTGGTGCTTGTTTGTGCGAGTTCCCTTGGCTCGGTCCTGTGGCAGGGGAGGGCTGGGTAAGCATTCAAGGCCGGAAGGGTTGTGCCAATAAAATACCAAATATTTACAGTTTCCAAGAGAGCAGCAAGCGGCTGGATCAGCAGTTTTCAGCAGGCAAAAGCTCCAATTTTAAAACTCATGTAGGAAACGCAGCCTCACCTGCGTTTGGACAGTCTCTGGCCCAATATGAGGCTTTTTATGGCAGGAAAACACCGATTTCAGCATTATATAGGCAGTAAAGCTCAACTTCTATCCCTTCTCCAGGGATTTAACCTGCCAGAAACACACACCTCTCCCTGCGACAGCTGGCAAAGGGCAAGAGAAACAGCACTTGATGTTTTCTCCGATTCCACAATAGGGTCTGGAGAGAAAATCTGGGACTTTCTACTGTCACCTCCTCACCTTTTGAGCTTCCCTACCATGCACCTTTGACAAATGGGTGGGGAAGATGTGAGCGATAACTCCTCTGCGTCTCCACAACCATCACAGAGGGCATGTGGCATCCTGGAACAACAACCGCCCTAACGCTGACGAGATGGGGCGCGGAGAAGGCGATTTTTGGGGAGCTCTTTGTGCTCTGACAGTCAAGAGTGACACCCGGCCACCACCCTCGTCCTGGCCATTCCAGGGCTCCTTGCGGCCGCCACCGCGCCCCAGTAACCCCGATGCCCTGGAGAAGCGGCCACACAGCGGGGACGGCCCGGGGACGTCGCTGCGCTCCGGCCGGGCGCGGTGCTGCC
>VYXG01004787.1:14678-75070 GCA_013397235.1 Lanius ludovicianus | reverse complement strand
GCTCGGAGCGCGGGGCGGGACCGCTCCGGGGACACCGCCCGGAGCCCCCCGGAACGCCCCGGGTCTCCGCCAAGCTCCCGGGGCCGCGGTGGATCCCCCATCCGCGTTAGGGACAGCAGCCATTCTGTGCTTCCATGATAACGGGTGTCGGGAGTTCTTCCTCCCCCCAAATGGCCGTGTCCCCTCAGCTGCTGCCGGAGCCCCCCTGGGACACGAGCAGAGCCACTCCAAGGCATTTTCCACCCTAAACCCCTGAGATCTCCCTGCCACAGCCCCGGGGATCCGTGTCCTGAGCGTAAAGGTGGCTGCTGCCCTGCCCGTGAGAAGGGATGAGCTCTCAGCTCCCCTGGGGGAAGGACTGGGGATGACCCACAGTCCGAGGGCAAAACAAAACAACGCACTGAAGAACCGCGTCCCGCGGAACCTCAGCTCTGTTCTACACACAAACCAGCAGCATTTGGGACTTTCCCCATCCTCAGGCTCTGCTAGAAGTGAAACCGACGGTCCCAGAACGGTTGGGGTGGGAAGGGACCTATAAAAGCATCTCCTTCCCCCCCCCCGCCATGACAGGGACACCTCCCACTGTCCCAGGCTGCTCCCAGCCCCAATGCCCAGCCTGGCCTTGGGCACTGCCAGGGATCCAGGGGCAGCCACAGCTGCTCTGGGCACCCTGTGCCAGGGCCTGCCCACCCTCACAGGGAAGGATTCCTTCCCAATAGCTAATCTAAACCTACTTCCTATCAGTTTGAGTGCTCTGTCTTTCAGGATCACGGCATCAGCAAAGCCACAGGGCTCCCCCTGAGCTCTCACAGCAGTCACAGTGAGTGAGTAGTCGTTGGGTGAAATGTAAAACATTTCCTCACAATGTTTTTAGATTTTTTTTCCCTCTGAAAGCCAGGATTTGACACAGCAGGTAAGCTTGCTGGCCTTTCCAGTATGTCAGAGCCTACTTCCTCCTAAGAGAAAACAAAATTTCTCCAGTGAGCCCTGTCATTTGTGCACTGCTGGGCTGACAGGCTGGGAATGGACATGGGAACAGGAATTGCCAGAGATCAGGAAAAAGTCCTTCTTTAGGATCCAAGAGATATGGCTCTTTCCTCTTCTAGTGGCTGTTTACAACCCTGCAACCTAATTCAGTTAAATTCTAATCTCTTTTACCAGTCCAGCAGCCAGTTTCACAGCTTGGCTCATTTTGCCATGGATTAAATTAACTTCCAGTCTCAGCTGTGATGGTAAGATTTGGGCAATAGTAAAGCTTTGTTTGATAATTTATTTGATAATAGTAAGCAGTGCACAGCTGCCATCAGACACCCAAGCCAAACATGGGTTTGTTCAAACAACCATTTCCATTTTGCCATGAACAAAACCAACAGCCCTGCCCAGGGCTGGTGCTGACATTAGCACCATCATCATCAAAGCAAACAGGAAAAAAAAAAAAAGCTGGAACTGAGATGTACATTTATCTACATATTGCATACTGTGATTAATTTTTGCCTTTCTAAAACTTCAGAGGCATGTGAAATACCCTTGTAGCTGTACTCACATAAGGCTGTCCAAAGCAGTGTCAAATTCTGGGTTTACACAACTTAGTAGCAGGCTTTTAAGGGGTTCCATTCAAAGCTTAGAAGAAGCAACTCCACACCAAAAAGGCATTTATTATTGCATGTATTTGCCTGGCACAGCAAATCATCTTTGGGATTTGCTGCCACTGATAAAATTGTGTTAACTGAGCCTGTGGGAACACCTGGGAAAGTCAGCAGAGGGAGAACCCAGTGGGAAGGTCTGCAGCAGAGAATATCACCCTCAGGGAAGGATGACCACTTTAGGGACCATTTGACCAAACTGGACATGACCAGGTCCCTGAGACAGAATCACAAAATTAACTAGGTTGGAAAAGACCTTTGAGATCATCAAGTCCAACCTAAGAGCTGACAGGACATCCCTGTGAGCGCCGAGGGAGCTGGAATGTCACTGCACAGCCCTTCTCAATCATCTGGGAAAGCCTGTGGCCATCAGGAGAGGTTCTGATGAGGACTCTAAATGCCACCTCCCCCTTCAAGGAGGATCAAGGACACTGCAAGGCTGGTTGGTCTCACTGGAGCTTTCCCCCTCCCTTGTGGCATTCTGTCAATCCTGACCACTTGCAGTGTCCTTCCCCACTGCATGCGTCCCTACAGCAGTGCTACAACAAGACGTTGCAGCTGTGGCTCCTGCAGAACCTCCCTCCAGCCTCAGCAGCCTCCCAGCCCTCACTGGCTCCTCAGGGCACCATCCACAAGCACTAAAAATCCAGGAATTGTGTCCAAATCTCCTGTTCAATATCCAATGCAATCAACAAGGGTGGATGAGGTCTTGGGAAAGAATTATTCCTAAAGAATCCTTGTGGAAGGACAAGTCCAGGGACTGACCCTCACCCCCAGGAGCACAGAGACAATTCATTTCCACCTGGATATTCTGCCACACGTAAGGAATAAGGAGCAGACCACCAGCTCTTTAAGTAGTTTTATAAAAGTATTTGACTTACTGAGATACTGTTACAGTTACCTGAGTATTTGAAATTACAATGCAAGGAAATATCGACAATGAATTTCAGTATGGTATTTTACAATCCAGTGCTGCTGATCCCAGTTTCTACACGAGTTCACTAGAGCACATATACACAAACAGTGATTCTTGGAGAAAATTAAAAAATACGACAAAAAAGGGGGCTGGAGATACCAATATAACAGAGTTGAGATTACAAATCCAGTGCAGCATGTAATAAAATTAAAAAAAACCAAAAGAAACCAACAAAATGAAAACCCCCAAGCATTTTTTTTTATTTTTCTCAGAATAATTAAAAAAAAAAAAGTTGTTGTTTTTTCTTAAACACAAGCAACTGGATTTAAAAACCCCCAAACTTCCTTTCTAGATCAGATAAAGACATGATGTATTTACTGTGCATGTCATTAGTATATGAACAGTTCCTGAGCTACTTGTAAAAATAAGGCTTTGTTAATTCTCAGCATTTCATTTTCTCACTTTCTTCTTATGAGGGAAAATTCTAAATAAAATTTATTTTAATACTTGGTAATTAGGATCAATTGACAATTGCATATGAACGTACATTTGTGACATACTATGAATTTATGCAGCTCAGGTTGCTAAAACAGTTGAAGCAGTGGGAGACAAATTCATTAATCTCTGCTGAAAATCTCACTCATAAATCCAATCCACAAAAACCTGTTATCTGGGATAGCAGCTGCTCTGGGCTCATCCCTGTATTGCTTCACCAGATCCCCAGAAAGAACTGAAAAGTGCACCAGTGGCTTGTATTAATTCCTTTTAATTTCTACACAACATGCTGTAAAAATTTAACAGATTTGTTAGTATGCCAAATGCCTAAGGAATCTGAACTTCTGCCTTCAGAAATATTTTCAATGTAACACTCTAAAGTTGCTTTAAACTTTTTATATTTGGCCAAATCAAATATTTCACTGATTATTTTTCCCTCTCAATGAGTTCTTTATTTGCACTATTTTTTAATCATATCTGGTGCTTGGGATATCCAGCCCCCTTTCTCCCATCCTGGTACAGCAGAAAAGACATATAAACATGCCATTTAAATTAAAGAAACAATGGAATAAGTGGAATCCTGGACATCAAAAATATATACAAGCAGGTATGTTTTTCCTGAACTAAACATTTCAACCATAAAAATATTCAACAGCCAAACCCTATAGAACTAGGGCTAAGGCTATTTCAATTATAACTATTCTTTATTTTAAAAATATAGGGCTGACAGCCTTTTGGGTGATATTTATACATGAACAATAGTTCTAGGTTCCCTACATGAATCGTAAAGCAATATGCAGAACATAGACTATTTTTCATAGCTTAATCTTGCATTATCTTGCTTAATTTAGTCTCTCTTGTAAATATGTTAGATAACTACATTTAATTGTAAGAATTAATATAAACAGAAAATACATATAAGGCTTTTTTTTGTTTGTTTTCCTCATGAGCTGTATACTGTGATGGATCCAAATATTGTGGAAGTTGGCAATTCTCCCAGTCACACCTGAAGGTGAATTCTCACCATCAAAGCAACTTTAAACAAAGGACATTTCTGTATCATCAGCACCTCTTCCTGGGCCTTCCTTTGATTAAGCCTGACAAGTCCCACCCTCCTGCCTTCCCAAAGCATTTATCACTGAGACCTGACACACTTGTGAAGTCAGTTAAAACCTGTAGTGTCTTGGTTCTTCTTAGGCTTGAATCAGTTTTTCCCTCTTGCAGTTTAGATGGATGAGACAGCAGGAAAGAAATACTCTTTTCCAGACTGAACATTCAGTTTTACACTTTCCCACTGTCCTGTTTCAGCTCTGTCATTTCAAAGAGTCTTAAATGCAGCTCCTGCCTCAGTGGTCTGAGCTGCACGTTTGCTTTAATATGTGCTACATGTTATTTCAAGTGTCACGTCTCTCACTGTGGCTACAGCTCATTTCACTGGTGTCTGACTCCCTCCCTTCGGGGGAAGGGAAAGGGCTGACCAGACCCAAAAAGTGCATTCAGTCTAAAGGAGCAGTAAAATGCAAAATGTTCTTGTAAACCAGAAAAGAATTAACAGATTCTAAAAGGAAATAAAAGATGTTAATCCAACAGGAACTCGCTACAAAAGTTACAGGCTGTAAATAGCTTAGGGTGAATTAGCTTAGAAACCTCCCCAAAAACTTTAGTTTCAAACTTTATAGAACTATTTACTGATGCTCCAGCTTTCCAAAAACCTGTAATCCGTGTCTGAACTCTCTAATCCTCTTGGCCTCAGCCAGTCTCACACATCAGTTCATCCGCAGAAATGATGAACAGGATCATTTTCTGAATCCAGGTGTTTTGTGTCTCTTCCTGAGAGCCCAACGAACTCTTCGGAGCAAACTGACTGCAACATGTAGGAAAACCAGCGAGGGTAACGTCCATTACCATTGCTGACAAACAGCAGCCTGCAAACAGGAACCTCAATGGAATCAGTGCAATCCCAGCTTGCAAAACAAGTGAAGTACCACAGTGTTAATATTGATTTCAAAGTTAAAACGTGTTACACAGCAAAAGCTCAGATCCTTCAGAGGGCACAGAGCAGTGTTCCCACAACTTTGGGCAGGTGTGGGTTTTGCTGACAGGAGCAGGACTGGGATAAACCAAAGTGAAGCTATGCCCTGGATTTGTGCCACAGTTTGACATCCCCTTAACAGCAGCTTGAGTCCAGCTGGCACATGAGCAGACTCCAGGCAGGGAAAAACAGTCTGGCCACACTTGAGTTAGAAAAAGGAGCTTAAGGAATGGAGCTGCTCACGGCACAGAGGTGGATCCAGGCTGGCTCTGACACTGCTGTGAAGAGGCTCAGGATGCTGCTGCAGCACTGCAGCTACCAATGAACTTCCCAGTGCATCAGTAGCAAAAATGCTACTAAAAAGGAAAGACAAAACTATTGTTAAAAATCTGTCAGTCATTAAGGACACATTCTAATTAATGAATGGTAAAACAAAGCAGAGCCCAAAGCTGTATTAAACCTCTACTTCGGTCATTAGTCACTTGTAGCCATATCTGATTCCGCATTTGATTTCTGAAAGTGCTCAGTAGAATTCCAGAGTTAAGGTGGATAACCTCAGGATAACATCCATTTATTTACACATTAGTACTGTTAAATAAATCCAAGTCATGTCTACTTTACAATGAAGTGTGCAACAAGCAGAAGAAGTGAAGAACATACATCGTGTTGAGTTCACATTCTTCAAGGTGCAAATTTCAGCTACTCTTGCCCAAATCCTTCTGTTTCTTCAATTGCAAATAACAGCTTTTCCTTCAACTGCTCATAATTCTTATATGGTGGAAGGTCTAAGCGATTGAAACTGAAAAATAAAAAAAAAGTTAAATACTGGTGAAGAATTCAACAGTAACAAAAAATCCATTATGAATATGGGTGATTGGAATTTTTGCTGTGGAGATGGATACTGGGGTTTATACCCTGTGAAAAGCTGACTACTGATATAAATGTATGTATTTCTGAGGGCACAGGTTAGGATTCAAGTGCTCATACAATGATAGTTTTCACTAACTTTTCCTAGCTGGAGGAAAAACAACCTCTAGGCTGGTTAATTAGAGTCATCATTCAGATTTGAAATTTTCAATTTGTGTGGTTTTACCTACCACTAACACCTGAAGAAATGAGTAGAAGTGACCTTTTCTCTGGGAGGTGTGTGAATGTGGCTATTTCACAAAGGTGTGCAGTGAAAACAGTGGATAGTCCCAACCTTGTTAGATAGTGCTGTTAATTACTTTAATTGTTCAGTAACATAATACACAAATCCATGGAATGCACAATGGAATCTACTCCATGCTACAAGAGCTTTTCAGAAGGTCAGCTATTATTCAACAAAATAGTTCACTGGTGTAATTTGTGTTTGCTTTCAGAGTCTCAACTATTTCAGTATATTACCCATTTACTAAAATGTCAAAGCAGACTGTGCTCAGCAAAACCAGAGCAATAGCAATATTCTGATTTGTTATGTACTCACCAGGTATGACTTCTGGGTAACCAGTTTTCCTTTCCAACTTTTTCGATACAAAATTTTTGGGGCCCATTGCTCCCTGTAACAAATTCCAACAGACAAGGCATAGGTCCAGCTACCTCTATCACTATAACACACACCTGAAGCATGCAAGGCTTTAAGAAAGGCAGGATTACCATTATTTGTACACAGAAAGGACATTTGTGTCACTGTACAGCTCTGCCTGGATCAATGAGATCAATGGAGAAATGCACTGCTTTGAAGTGATTTTAAAGCACAATAAATAGGTGTAAACATTCCTTCCCTTTTTCCATCACAGCTCAAGTATATGCAGGGCTTACCAAACAGCATTCAATATAAGATTCATTTAAAATGCCATAAATATATAATTTTGTTCTTTTACAAAGTATCTCCTGCATTAGAAGGGTTATTAATACATACCCATGAGGTCAGCAAATCCTCCCACTGGCAATCTGCATGTTCCAGTCACAAACTGCAAGAGTCTCATTCTCTTCTCATTATCTATTTCTTTCACAAACTGAAAAACAGCAATTGAAATAAACATTTAGGGATAGGTTCAATCTTCAGATTTTCACATTATCACCAACCACAGATGAACAGTAACGTGGCTGTTAGGAACAGCTGGATTAGCAGTAACAGTTTCTAGCTGCACTCTGCAGGTGTGCTCAGTGTTCTGACTACTGTTCATTGAGCTGTAGCTGTGCTCTGCAACTTCTGCTGCTCTGAGAATAAAGGCAAGTCTGCAAACCTGCCAGAACCACACGATCTGCCTGCTGGTCCTGGTGTAGTGCCTGTAGATGGTGTGTCTCTGCCAGTCATTCAGGTCAATTTCTTGCATTCCACACAGAAGCACCTTTGGGGCAGAAAAAGGAAAATAAGCAGAGGAGTACAAATTTCCACTTTCCTTCTGTGACTTCCCACGTGGCAAAAGAGAACAACAGGACCCCCACTTAGCAGCACCTGCAATAACCATGCACTTGGTTTTAATTCTAAACTTCATCCAGAACTTCTATAAACAAAGACTGGTGATAGTTCATGAAGTGCATTTGGAGAGGCCACAAATTAGAGAGCATCTCTGTTGTGAAAAATGGAGCAATCACTTGGAATTTTAGGAATAAACTCCTCCCTGTGAGGATGGGGAGGCTTGAGTACAGGTTGCCCAGAGAAGCTGTGGCTGCCTCATCCCTGGAAGTGTCCAAGGCCAGCTTAAAGGGGGGTTGGAGCAACCTGGGATAGTGGAAGGTGTCCCTGTACATGGAAGGAGGCTGGAACAACATTATTTAAGTTCCCAACCCAAACCATTCTAGGATTCTATGTAGACATTCAAGCCAGAACAGTTTATCTTTGCCCAGCCATACAATTCTTCACTAGGGATGGGATGTTTTGTTTTGATGGTTTTGCTTTTCAAACTGATGCTTCAGAAGTTGTAATTTTGAGAGATCAAAGTGAGAACTTGGCCCAATCTATATGCAACCATCCACTGCATATCTGGATTTATCTCCCATTCTGTCAAGTTACTCATTCCTTGAACACAGGCAAATCAAAGAATCACAAAAACAAAGTAAGAAATTTCTGCTGACAGCATCTTGGCCTTTAGAAACATCTAAACATCTTTGGCTGCAAAGAGGAAAGTTAAGGAGAACATATTAATCTAATATTATTCCATGAAGTTTCCCACATATTCCCTATAAAACAGAGTTGTCAGCCTCAGTGAGTTCTGCTCTTCAGATGTTCTGACTGGAGTTTAAGTATTTTATGTGTAATGACCTGGATCCAGCAATAGCCAAGCAATCCTTTACCTCCAGTTCCTTTGCATCAAAATACTGCAAATACTGTTGTGGTAGAATTTCATTGAAGCCTTCAAAGAAAGCCTGTGTCTGCTCCTCAACACCTCGGGACAGTCTCCATTCTGCTACTAGCCTGGAAAAGAAGACACCCCAAGGTATTTTAAGGGCTTATGCTAACCCAAGTCCACATCTTTGCCTATTTTGAGATGAACTGTAAGCTAAGTTAAAAAAACATGGAAAGTCAGGAAAGTTCTGGGGATAGAGCTCTATATAATTTTATCAGCAGCCTTTACTCTGTGCAAATGATTTCATTTTTTCTCTAAATTAAACCCTAAGTGTTCAACCATTCTGCTACAGAAGTGTTTTAGACTCAAAGAGGAGGCAGTCTCTCTTCACTGATTACATAAATGAGAGCACAGCAGTCCCCAAGGTATTTGAAGATTTTGTCTGATATTCTCCCCAGAAATCTCAGTTGTTATCCATGACAAGGTAAAAAACAAGTCAAGCTGTACTGGTGAAGAGCAGCAGGACTGCCAGCTTACCAAGCAGTGACTATGTCCATTTGGAAAGTTCCATATTTGTTTCTGTTAATCATGAAACTTTGCTCTGTGGCAGAAACTCCACTCTCCATTAATAAAAGGGTGAAAAGCAGGCAGGAGACCCGGAGAACCTGAACCCAGGGAGAAGCAGATATTATGCTGAATTCAAGCCTAACCTGTCAGGAGCACTGGAGTCTAAAGGAGAAGTGGCTATTTCTTATTTCAGTCCTAGAAACTTGGGGGACTTAAAGCAGGACTTGGAGCAAGACAAAAGAATCTGAATTAAACTGGAATCTGAGCTCTCCCTGGGTTCCTAGGAACTCGAGAAGAATGATTTTCTGTAGATCCTCCCTCCTGCCAAATGCCAGTATGTTTCTTGTGCAAACAGCACCTTTTTTGTGAACTGCTGAAACGTCTGCAGATTTCTCATGCAATGAAAACAGAGGCCACTCCTGACTCCCTCCCCCTGCCCACAGAAAAAGCCTTCACACACACCCTAACAACGAGGAAAATTTTCTGTGGTTCAGTTTAGTTTGTGCCTGCAGTGTGTGATGACTTTTTTTCGTTTTTGCAAGCACATCCTCCAAGATTTTATGTTGAAATTCACACCTTTAATCAGAGCTGCTGTACTGCTGCACACTGAGAAAGGAGGGGATATTTCAGGACAAAGCAGGTCACTGTTCACATTTTTACTCCTTAATCACTCTTAGGCTTCTTTACTCAATCTATTGCTTTAAAACGTTTTGGTGCTGAAAATATGATCCTTACTTTATGACAATACAACATATTACATCATTCATAATACTGTTACAACTACAAGACCAGTTCAGATAAAACCAATAGCAATTCCAAGTATCTTTGAAAAATAAGAATCTTCACAAAAGCATCCAAAAATTTTCTCAAAAAAAAAAAAAAAAACAACCCCTCAAAATTCCACATGAACCAGAAACATCAGCAGGATATGAAGCAATATAATTATAATAATAAGCACATGTAACATTTCATGAAACACCTGATATTCACAATTCTTGTTATGGTGCTCTGCTAAACTGAGATAACATTACAAAAAAGTGGACTTTCTTCTAACCATGACCTTTAGGAAAAGAGCATTTTAGAAACTTATTTCTATCAATATTCCTCTTTCACATATGAGATCCAAACACTTGCCTCTTGTTGCCAGCATCAGCAATTCTTCAGCAATGCTTTAGATGACACAGACAGTCTTTTGTTGCAAGAACTCAAGAAAGAAAATGATGAAGTATTTTAAAGTCTTCAATTATTCTTACCTGATGTAGTCTTCTTTATTTTCTTCTGTGACCAGAATGTTGCTACCATTTGGCTTCAAATCATGGCTTTTGATTTCACCTAGTATTTCTTTATCAACAGAAAAAAACATTTCCAAGCCACATTCTTCAATATCATTCTCTCTGGAAGGAAAAAATAGTTTTAAATAACTGTGTTGAGAACTTGCACACAGTAGAGGACATGAATATGAAGAACCTTAAGGCAGAAGGTTTGAAGCTAAATAGTCAAGATAAGGAAATGTTCCTTACACAATAATTATGACCCTGCAAGAAGTCCTGGAGTTTATAAGTTGATTTATGCTTTTGCAAAGTGAAGAACTGCCTGCATATCCAGAGGTTTTCATTGCCATTTTCCTCCACAATAAAGTGCAAAATCAAGATATTTATCCTGACCCAGAACACAGAAATGCCAGTCTTGGAAACAGGGCTATGGTTTATCAAGCCCCCTGATGCAACTGCACTTCTGCACTTCATCCTTCTGGAATACATGGCACAGCAAGAAACCTTGGGTGAGGAGGGAAGGCTTCAGATGAAGGGCTGATTTTATTTCATCACCTACTCCTTTTAAAATGAAAGCTACATGCTCCAGCTCAGTTTGAGCACAGAGGTTTGGAGATGACCTCTAGAAGTCCCCTTCCAAACTCAATCTGTGAAATCTTCAAAATTGTGGGAATGAGAACAGCTCCCTGATACAAGTGCCAAGGAACACTCCCTGCAAAGTTATAAAATTTGCTTTTTCTGCAAGGAACAAATTTATGTCTGTCCTGACAGACATGGCTCTTCTCCCCTGGAAATGTGCAGTCCTTTCCTCAGGGGTACCTCCAGCAGCACTACACACAAGCAGGCTCAGCTGCCCTGAAGTTTGGGTCTGGACTGGGAGGACTCTGCAGCCCTTGGAGGTCCAAAGGCTTTTGCCCAATTTTCACATCCTTAAGTATTTTTTCCAAAGGGGCAAAGCCTTTCCTGGACTCCAGCCTCGAAGATTTCTATCACTACAGAAATTGCTTTGAATTAAAATGAAGGCACATCAGCAGCACATCCATGGAGTGCAGAACATTCTTCTCTGAAAACCAAACAAAATTCCTATCTCAATTCTTAAACACCTCATATGCTGCTTTCTCTGCTCCTCAATATTTAAGATAAATCTTCCAAGAATCACCCCTACAGATGAAAATCCTGGCTTTTATATTTAATTTTTCATTTCAAAAACCAATCTATTCTCATACCTTCTATGAAGTTTCCAAAGCATGTTTAAAACTATTAGTGTGATTCTTAAGTAAAATGTTTTGTCTCTAGTCACAAGAAAGACTAATTTTTCTGTGAAATTGTTTTTACAATAGCTGAAGAAAAAAAAATTTACTCAATTTGTCTTTCTTTTTTTTCTAATGTATTTGTTACATCCGGGCATCCTCCTATGACAAAATCAGTATACAATTACAATGCTTTAGATCTAAAGGGTTTTAAAAATTACTTCTTAAAATATCTGTAACACATAATTCCAAAATAACTGTGGTTTAGAAACTCCACACCCTTTTTGCCTGCTCTGGAGAGGAATTTGCAAAGGAGTGGAAGAGGAGGACTCCACAAGAACATGGACACAGAGGTGCCAACCATGGAGATGTGGAAGGCTGCAGGTAGGAATGGTCTGGAATCATTAAGCTTGGAGCAAAAACACCAGGACAACCAGAACTTCTTTAAAGCAGTAAATCTTCAATACTAACCTTGAAGTCAAATTTCAAGTGTGACTAACAGAAGAATTACGTGGTAGTAAATAATAAACTACATTTGTTAACTTCATGTTATTGTAGCACTACACATTTTGTTTTCTAACTAAACCAGGTACTAGAGAAACATTAAATGGATTTTTGCTGATTTCTTTTAATCAGTTATCTGAGAAGTCTCAGTCGAATTTACTCAAGCCATTTTATTTGTAACCACGTTCAAAACTGCCACATCTCACTAGAATGAATAAAAGCCAACAAAAACATGAACACAAGATACTGCATGAAATATTCAACGAACTAGAAAGGCTATGCATTAACAAATCATTCTTTGTGTATCTGAAGTCACAGTATAAATTCCATACTGCTTTGCAATGTTAGATTATACTTTTCAGTGGGGTTGTTACACCTACTGCCTGGCAGAAGTGAAAACCAAAAACATTGTATTGCTATTTGAAGAACAAAATGAAGTCAAACTCACTTTACCCAGATGAGAGAGTTGTAAAACTCTGGGTCAACAGATTCTAAATCCTTGAGTCCTACTGCCTTGTTTAGGATACGTTTATAGAATGGCAGAGAGAAACCAGTGTCAATGAACTTCCCATGGAACAAAGCCTGAGGAACACAAAAACAGATAAAATAATGCAAAAGATGATTCAGGACTTAATATGACAATATTCTGTTCTCTGTGCCCATGAAATCTGACAGCCAAAGAATTCAACCAACCTGAATATCATGACTACCAATAGGTTGAATTAGTTTATTCCAACAGGAGTTACAGCCAAATACCTGATAATTTCAACTCAAAAATGGATTTTTAATTATCCATCTAATGGCACAATATTTATTTATAGGAAAATTACAGGGCAGAACCTCTTCCTGCTTTAGGACTTACCATGGCAATGAATCTCCCAATGAATCTGAAGTATTTCAGGTGGTCAGGGTTGATGTAAGAGGCTGGGTTAATCTGTAAGCAGTAGTTATCTTTCCCTGCATATTCAAACAGGCAATACATGGGGTTCAAGACTTCGTGCGACAATAGAAAGAACCACTCCCTGAAATCACATAAACAATAAAAACACATTTCAAAATAAATCACAGCAGAAATTAATGTAGCTAACTCATGTTGACTCAGGCCCTTGTTGGCACAGTCTGCCTCCTTCCCCAGAGAGCAGCTGGCCCACACTGACACCAAAGGGAAACTCTAGCAAATTACAAATTAAAATGCAAAGCTGCAATGATACACAACTGTCAGTGGTTTGGATAAAACCCACTCTTATCTAAATGAGCACATTACAAGTCTACCACTGATCTAAACATCCGGGGTTGAGGAATGCCAATTAACATATGCACTTCTCAGTTACATTCCAGTCCAGACTTTGGATTTAAATGTACATTTCTGTTCATTTTTTCAATAAACTCTACTTTGAGATTAACAGGTGGATCAAAGGCTCACTTTAGTTCAGTAAAGTGCATCTCTTTAATCGTGGAGATGATTAAAGTCATTCCTAATGCAAACTGAAAATCACTTTATACAGTTTTAAGAGATGCAAACATCTTGCAGAACTGCCTTCCTCAGATCTTCCAAGATAAGGAATAAACTTCACTCCTATTGTGAAAGTTTAAGTATCTGCTTTGGGGAAGCCTTCACATCACTTACAGAACAAGTTATTATCTGCCATTTTAATGTAGTTTACCTTGCCACACCTCCATAATCTAAACCTTCTTCACCGGGGAAAATAACCCATAAACGTCTCCGGAGATCCTGAGGGCTGAAGCTCATTATCTTAGTGAAAGAAAAACAATCAATTCTTTTTAAGAAAAGAGCTATAAGCACTGGCTACAATTATTACTATTTTCTAACAAGCACTAGAGCATATAATAATTGGGAAAAATTTTAACCACGGTCTACAGAGCTTAACAAAACCTTAACATTTTAACCTTAGGTCTACAGAGATTAACAATAACTTCACTACTAGCACTGCAAGTAGAATTAATAATTTTTGTTTTAAAAAATTAATTACTCATTTCAAGACAACTAGATTAAGATCACTTTAACATACTTTCATACATAGCCCATACTAGTACAACACACTGAGAGGAAAAATGCACCAACAAACATCAGCACAACATGAAAACATCCTGAGAATGAGGTACTGCTCTGGCCTGGCACAGTCCTCAAAATTAACTCAATTTTTAAATCATCCTGAGGAAAAAACAAACAACAAAAAAAAACCCCAAAAGCAAAACAAAACCAAAACGACAACAACAACAACAACAACAAAAAAAACCCCACAAAAAACAAAGCAAACAAAAAAAAAAAAAAGAAAAAAAAATCACCTTTGTCAGATAAATCAGTGCCAGAACTTCATATTTTAACATGATCTTCTAACTGTGAATGCAGCCTATTAAACTAGTATTTTTTGTTAGCCTGCTTAAAGTAACATTAGCAAGCTATCAAAGGCTCAGAAATGACACGTAACAAAAAATTTAATAACTCCAATTTTCATGCCCATTACTCTCATGTTTTCATACATTACCTGCTGAAATGAGTCCTCGAATAATGTTTTCCTGCTCACTGTGATCTTTATGTGCTGTGGCATTGCCAGTTGCTGAAAGGAAATATTTTAGAGGTGAAGAGTACAATCACTTAAAGTTTCCACTACTGAGTTGGGATTGGTATTTGCTGTACATATTAAAAGGTACAGTTGAATTCCATTAATTTATATAAAACAAACCCAGTGATCAAGGTATCTGAATTGTAATTTAATCCAAGAACAGTCTGCTTCCTATCTACAGTGACAGGCACACATCTCCAGCTGCTGCTCAGAACAGGTTAAATATTGCACTCCTACAAGATACTGGAAAACATGAAGATCAGTAACATATTCTACCTGAGGAAGGGTTTCTACCCCATAATTTATGAGAGACACGAAGTACCTCTCCTATGAAAAAAGGCTGAAAGAACTGGGATTGTTCAGCCTGGAGAAGCTTCAGGGTGACCTAATTGTGGTTGGAAGGGACCAACAAGAAAGATGGAGAGAGACTACTGAGAAGGGCCTGAAGCAACAGGACACAGGGAATGGCTTCCCACTGCCAGGGGGCAGGGTTGGATGGGATACTGGGAGGGAATTGTTCCCTGGGAGGGTGGGCAGGCCCTGGCACAGGGTGCCCAGAGCAGCTGTGGCTGCCCCTGGATCCCTGGCAGTGCCCAAGGTCAGGCTGGACGGGGCTTGGAGCACCCTGGGATGGTGGGAGGGGTCCCTGCCCATGGCAGGGGGCTGGAATGAGATGATCTTTAAGGTCCCTTCCAACTCAAACCATTCTGTATTTCTAATTTAATAAAAAATTAGAACATTCAGGCTATACTGCACAAAATTCCAAGTGAAAAACAAGGCTAGTCTCTCTGCTCTTTTCTAAGGATAATTCAGTGACTCTTGAAAACAGGAACATTTAAATCTAAGACTTTTTCCTAAACATCAACTTCCTTCATCTCTTGATATAAAGAGCTTAGAGGACCAAGACTGACACCCTAACATGCACCACAGTATGTCCTTCAGTGCTCAGACATGTCTGTTGTGTGGAAAATGCCCTGCATTTTCTGCCAGAAACAGGTATTTATACAGAAAGTAGATCATGTATTAGCTCTAAAAATACTGCCTCCATATATTCCTGTATTAATAGCAGCAAGAAAACACTATTCAGAAACCCACCACTTCAAGAAAAGCAGGTAAATAGATGCTTTTCTTTATTCTAAAACATTTTAAAGCCATAAGTTACGTCGCTTTAATGCTTACACGAGGCGCTACAATTCCTGTATTTACTCCCTCCTCATTTACCTCACCTTTAAACTTAGTTTGATTCCCTTTATTGGAAGGCACTTGAAACCATCTAAGCAAAACCAAAAATGCAAGCAAATATTGCCAAGAAATGAATCTGTACCTGACACCAGAATCTGAAATAATGGACCTTGGCCTTGAAATCACGCACATAAGCAATCTGGGGTCCATTGTCTCTGCAACCAAAAGGAGGAAAAGAATGAATTTCCAAGTGTTTTTGTAACTGAAGTACAACTCTGCAAATGTTTTAGTTATACAGCTGTATGGTCTAGCTGGCTATCAAGTCACATTTTTTGATTTCAGGGTGTAATTTCTTGTTTATAAACTAAAAAAAAATAAAATCTTCTGTTGTAAACCGTGAAATATTTAACAGTACATTTAAAACACTACCTAATCATTAGCTGTAAAAAAAGATTCTAACAATAAGGATGTGACAACATTCAGTTAACTTGGGAGGTAAATTCTGGTTTCAACTTCATTCTGGTTCCTAAAAAAATCGAAAAAAGAAAGGGTTGGGTCTCTTTCAAAGAGAGAGACATGTAACTCTCAGGGAGGGCTTTGGTCTTCAATAGGACAGATGCAGCTTCTCCATTACTCTCAAATCTCATTCACTACATGGCAAGAAGGATTCTGCAGTGTTCAGAACTCTGCCTTCTTCAGGGACTTAGCAGTGAATGAAAAATCCTAGGTAATTAAGCAGCATTGCTCCATGTAAAACTTTCTGCCTAATAACATAGTAAGAGGAAAAAGAGAAAGATTTCAAAAATGATGTGTGCTAAACTTGACTTTTGAAAATTTAGTAAAATGTTAAGAACACTTACAGAGCTGACTTGCCCGTGCGGGGATCTATGTATGTGGTGGTTCTTCTGTTGTGATCCACAAAGTAGGGAATTCCATCCACAGTAAATCGCATTTCCCAGCCCTCGGGCAAGGGCTTCTCATTTAACTGACTACGGATACAAGGAAGTACATGGTAACTGATCCATTTACTCTATTAAGTCAATTGAGTAATACCTGACATATTAAGCATTCTGGAAAAATATAGAAAATCTACAGATTGAGAAAGTTTTCATTTGGATTGATTTTGGCTTTTCCCCACCGCTCCTAAATGTGCAGTCAGCTCTCCATTAGACCAAAATGGTTAAGTAAACATTAGCTCAGTTGCTTGCACTGCCTTAAATAAAAGCAAAAAAAAAAACCCTTCAGGGAAAAATGTAAGCAAGGTTTATTGCTTCCTTCACAAACAACAGAATTTTATCTTCTAACTACAAAGCTTTTACTCAAAAACTGACAGAATTTTAATAGGTAGCTTTTGGTACCTCATGTATAACCACGACAGCCAAAAATGTTTCAGAATTACAAAAATAAAAGAAAATGCAAATACTGATAACATATAATTTTTTGACAACTTCCAACTCAGTTTTGCTATACACAAAAGCAGATCTTGGTATATTTGGAAGACTTGAGCAGTATCACTGTGGAGTGCTCCCCAGTGACTTCCCTCCATAAATACCCTGTCCTGACTGTGCAGCCCAAACATTCTGTTGTTGGGCTGCTCCAGGAGTAACTCTTCTCCACAGCTGTTGGCCCTCTCACACAGCCTTGGCTGTCCCCCTTCCTCTCCTTCTCCATGGAGGACAGGTGAAGTTGCTTCACCAAACAGATTTTCAGCTCAGCTGTTGAGACTGAACAGCCTTCACCCTCAACTTCCTGCCTTCATTCCTTACCTCAAAGACTCGCAGTGACAGAGCCCTAAATAAACAGAACTCCAGGGTTTCTAGTAGTGCCTCAAGTTCTCTATCTCCTTTATTCCTCCTTTTTTTAAAAGGGGTGAGGAAAGCTGCTACAGTTTTTTGGGGCTGTCTTCTTTCTGTCTCCTACCTATCCTTGGAAGTGTTCCCAAGGCCAAGTTGGATGAGGCTTGGAGCAGCCAGGCATAGTGAAGGTGTCCCTGCCCATGGCAGGAGGGGGGGAACGAGATGGGCTTTAGGGTCCCTTCCAACCCAAACCCTTCTGTGATTCTGTGACTGTCTAGGAAACAACCAAAGTCTTACAGAAGACTCTCTGCACTATCCCATCATCATACAAAAGAAATCTCTCCCTCCTCCAGTGACATCAGTGTGTAAACAAACGTAACTGATTACTTATGAAAGGCAGAAGCTGTCCTGGGGAATGACATTATTGCTTACTGTTGACCAAGGCTTTCCTGGTAACTGCAGTATGACAAAGTAATACTGGGACAGTTTCCATTTTGGCCAATATCTCTTAACTTTCTGTTGAGCTCTCTGATGTTTGCATAGCACAATCCATGCCTCACCGGTGCACAGCAACTCCTGGCTCACTCTACTCTCACTACTTGGCTACATTTTTGTTTCATTTACATTTTCATCATACATGAAGCTCCAACTGATTCCTTACCCCTGACTCCTGGGGTCTTCCCACTGAGTGATTCGTGTGTTGTGATTGACAAAATACACTCTGCCATTGCTGTCAGTTCTCTTTTCTGAAAAGATGTAAAAGGAGAAAAAATTCAATTCCCCCTTTAATGTATTGCTGAGACTACATCAAATAAATAATATCAATCACCAGACCCTGCCACAGCCTCTCCTGTCCTCAGGTTTCTCTGTATGTCCTCTGACCCAACATATTTTCACTTTCATTATGAGACATTATTCTTATGTCATTTATTTTTCAAATGTAGGAAAAATAAATTGAAAAAGGGAAAACTGTGAGCTGTTTTGTCCATAGGAAATTTCAACTGTGTCAAGTATTGTGATGTGCCTGACAAGCAACACAGAAAACAAACACAGAGGAGGGAACAGTTGTACAAAAAAGTATAAAGGCACCAGGGGGCTTCATGTTCAAATTATAGCAGGGAATAAAAAATGGTTAATGCAGTTTCCAAGAAAACCAATTTATATTTTCTCTCAGATGAACCATGGGCATACACTGATCTAACACAGCTTATGACAAATGCCCTGGCTTGCTCTTCTGTACCATTCTGCAGCTCTTCATACCAATTTTACTCAGTGTTGCAAGAGAAACAAATTACAAAAATGGGCCAAAATCTTACTAGCACTACTACTACTACTTTTATTTTGTTATCATCAATACCATGATGCAAAAAATCCAACAGTTCTGTTTGAAAAGCAGATGATCCCAAATACCAAGGTCCAATTTTGCCAAGTAATTACTTGCTCCAAATTCCACAATTCTGAGAGCTTTGCCTATGTATCATAAAACTTGAATTTTTATATCTGCTTGATAGTTGCACCAGAAAGCAGTTTTACACTTCTGGTTTTTTATTTCATCCCGACAAAATTTGTATTAATTGTAAATTCTCAACCTTGTAAAGTACAAGAACAAATTTTTTCCAGGGAGAGGGCCAAATCAAGAAGTGCTCAGTTGTCACTATAAAAAACATTTTCAGACCAACAAAACAAGAGTTGTCTTGGAGAGAGAATGCTGCAGTTTGATTTAGAGAGGATTTGGAGGCTGATTTAGCAGGAACAGGATGGTAGGGGGAAATGAAAAACTCTCAAAAAGATGAGAGTGTTGAAGCAGCTATTACACTTGTTACCAGTGGAATAAACCAGAGCACTCTGTAGTTTCTAAACTCCTTTGAAATGGCATATCCTAGTCAGGATTCTGTTTTAATAGCACATTTGATTAGATCTAATTTTAAATATTTTTAATCAAGATTTTCATTTTTAAAAACTAGCTTAGAACAGCTGACAAATAATTTGGCAGAAGTATACTTTAATGTTTAATTACATTGCATTACAAAGCACATTTAAGTTAGTCTTACCCCATCCATGTGGCAGAGGGCCAAGAGGATCAAACTCTTTGTTCTGTGTGGATGAAAAATCCTGGTTCTGCAAGTTACACAAACAAATGAGGCATTAATGACTTGTCATTTGCTATCCAGATGTTCTATCATAGCCATCCTGGATTACTGAAGTAAATGCATTTTTGTTAATGTTACACATAAGCAAAGATGCCAACTATTTCTTTTTCTTCACAGAGAAGGCCTGTTTTACTGACCTTGGCATGCTTAACTAAGTGCAGCGCCAAGAAATAATTATTCTTTGTTTAGTGCCCCTGCCTACGCAGGAGGAAATTAGTACAGTAGCACCCAAAACAATCAGAAAGCAAACCACTTCATTCCTGCACTCAGTACAGTTCTCCCTACCACCACTTATGGCCTCCATTTTATTCTCACACATGCACCAAATCAGAACTCACATCATTCTTGATGAGCATGAGTATCATGAGCTGGAGTGATCTAATGTCTGCTATTCATCAGAAGCAAACAGTGGATTTAAAATGCTGGAAGGATTATTCTCAACTTCCCTGCTCTAACATTCCCTGCATATAATTCTTTTTACCCAGAGCAGGAATGTATGGCCTGTGAGCTTGCCTGCCTCCCAGGTGTTTGGCCAGTGTAACACCAGATACAATACAAATAAACCAGGTTATGACTAAGCTGTAGTTTGTTTGGAACCAAAGGCTTTATCAATACCATATATCAATTTTATCCAAGATACATTGAAGTGACAGATAAACCCCACGTGCTGCTTGCAAGGACATGAACTAATGCTGCAATGAGCCCTCCCTGCCACACTACACACAAAGATATTTTATCACAAACCATAACAGAATCTGGTGCCTTTACAGGGGAAGGTCACCCACAAGCATGCCCAAAGCCCAAAACCACCTCAACCCCCAGTCACCCACGGATTCCTCACCCCATATATAAATCTCTGGTTGAACTGCTGCATGGCTCCCTGGAGCTGGCTGCGCTGCAGCTGCCACTGCTCGTAGTTGCGGACAGACTCCAGCGTTGGTCTCTGCCACGTCGTCGTTCTGGTGAAGTGGTCGACGTAATAAATCCTGCCCATGTTGTCAACTCGGCGCTCCCAGCTTTGGGACAAAAGCCACAGTTGTCAGTAGCAGGCAATTTAAGGGCTCTGAGGTGCTTGGAGACCAGTGTGGTGCAAGGGAACAGAAAGCACAGGCTCATCAGCAGTTTCTTCTCCTTGCACCCTCTGCTAAAATTATGCAAGAGCTAGAATTGTTTCAGGAGAATCACTTTTATTTGTTGCATGCTATACAAAGTCAGACTCATTCCATTTCCTGTATTTTTAGGATTTTTGAAATAGTTTTCAAGAGCTGCCTAAACCACTGTCCATACTGTGCTGGCATCACTGCAGTTATTCTACCCAGCCTGTGACACAAATCTGCTGGTTTCTCCTAAAACTCAGCAACCCCTCTGACATTTTAAGCTATTCAATGCAAGACTTCCTCACACTGATCTGGCAGAAAAGGAAGGTTTGAGCATTGGGTTTGGTGTTTTGTTTCGATTTTTTTTTTTAATTTTCAATTAAAATGTGATCAGATCAGTACAACTTACAAAACTTGAAAGAAAACATTCCTATTCTAAGTAAGCTTAAGCAATACACAAGTTGATCTGCTCAAAGAGTTCAAAAAAACTTGAAACATGACAGGTGGGCTCCATTTATGAGCCAGTTTTTGTTCTTTAATACCAAGTTCTCTTTACTATCACATATTTTCACTTTGTAATTATTTTTAGTGTGCGAACCTTTTAAAGGTGAAAAAGCGCAACAGAACAACCCTTGTGTTTTTCTTCTATTGTTAAAAAGTAGAAACACAGAAGGACTGTGAACTAACATCGCTGGCTGTTCTGATGCCAAGAGCTGGAGAAGTTTAATAACCAAAGCTGGTTTCTTTGTGCATAGCAAGTTGGCAGCTGGGAACCCTGTGACAAGATCAAAGGCCTGCAAACAGTAACCTCGGGATAAGAGGTAACCAAGAGCATTCCTGCTCAAGCTGATAGTTACCTCAGTCCCAAAATACTTTTCTGTGGTTTTAGTTCTCTTTTACTCTTGGGGGTGTCTGCTGCCTTTAACTGAAATCTGTATCTCAGCCAGTAAAGATGCACTCGCTTAATCTTTGACAGTAAATTGAGATTTGGCTGTTTTTGACATCCAACTCTTTTCCATATGTAATCCTTAGAGATAACCTGGAGCAACTATTTGCACTGGGTTCACATTTCTATTTACAAACATCCTTTTCAGCTTTAGCAAACTGTCAGGTAATTAATTCCTGAAAGACCCAGACATCTGAGATGATCACATGGCTGATCTTGGCTCACCTTGGAGGAAGAGGCTCTGGTCGATCCCACGTTGTTCTTTTTTCAACATGATCCACATAGTACACTCGACCATGCTGGTCTACTCTTTGCTCCCAGCTGAAAATAGATCAAAGAGTTTAATCTTCCTCCAGATCAAACTAATCCAACCATTCATCTACAGCATAAACATGAGAAACATTTGTTTTCATAAAATGCTTATTTCTAAACAAAATGCTTAAAACCCTTGGCTCATGAGATGCACCAGAACAGTGTGCAACACACAGTGGTACCATTCCTATTAACAGTGATACTATGTCAACTAAAAGTAAAACAAAAAAACGTACATGACCACCTTTCTGGGAAACTGAAGCTCAAATTCATGCTTATGTGTACAATTTTAGCAAAATTTTGTATTCAATATCAAGTATATCAATAACCTGTTGAACAGAACCAACTACAAATCATAATCCCCTTTTAGAGTAGCATTAAATTAGTACATGCATGTTTTTCAGTGATCAAGGCTATGCAGAGATCACCATAAGGGCACTGCTCACATTTTATGCATATGCAGCATTTGGGATAATGACTTACCCCTGTATTTGCATCAAATTTAATATCACAGGGGGAAAAAAAGATGCTATTTGCTATTTCTCTTGAAATCAAAATGATAAAGCAACAACTGATGTTTTCAAGACCACTTTCTTATTTCCATTACCCTGTGAGGTAATTCAGACCTCTCCTACCTTTTTGTTCAACTACCTGCAAATTAAGGCAGCTATTTCATCAATTACACCATTCACGTTGGGAAGTTTTTGTTTTCCCTCACTCAGAGAGTCAGAAACTTTTTTATTGTTGTTTTAAAGTTGAGAGCTTTGAGGCAACAGGCCAGCTATCTCACAAATTCTACATGTACCCAAAGCACAGCACCATGTCCATGCTACTCCCAGGAGCTGGAGTATGAAATCCAAATCTTCAGGACACACTGCAGATTATGAACTGCAACAACAGCTTTTCTTCTACTTATCCATACCAATATTTTCCCACCTGATTTTATTCTAATTTGAAGACAACAAGTTGTCACACTATTTTAAACCTGTGTTTCACTGACATGGGAATACATGTAGTTCTTTCCTTGAATGCTTGAATATTGACCATGCAAAACAGTTATAAAACCCTCCAAATTCATATTGGGGGATTTTTGTCAGGCAGCAAAGGGCAGATGTTATCAATGGTTTGTTACACCTACTGTAAGTAAAATAAAGTAAAACCAGAAAAGTCAGCACACACAGGGAGAAAGAAGTCATTAAACCCATACCCAGGTGGAAGAGGACCTTGGCTGGCTGTAGTAAGGGCCTGAGGTGGAGGATTTACTGGCTGGACTTGTCTTGACACTGGAGGAGTGGTGAGTGCAGGAGTGGCAGGAGCTGTGGTTGCGGCTGTTGCCCCCTCAGGGCTCTGCTCTGAAGGTGTATTTGAGGCTGTACCTGCCAGTGATCCTGCACTGGCCCCATCACTTTCTGTGGACGTGGATGAAGGACCATTTGCACTTGCTATGATGTCAGAGAGAAGAGAAAAAGCCTTTAACGGACATTTATCACCAATCTATTGTAGAAGTTAAACATTACAAAAGAAAACCTGCAAGAACTGCTGTTTCCACAGCATCATTTTGCCACTCAAACAAAAACTAAACAGCAATTCTATCTCGCTGTAAAAATGCTTTAATCCAAGGACTTCCATCAACAGGACAATTTTGATATTTCTGATAAATATTTACCTTGTCTCCACTCAGTAAACAATAAACGATGATTAAAAAACTACTTCCTTGTACTAATGAATTAATTATTTCCATTTATTATTTGGAATAATAGTTTAAATGATAAGCATAAAATTTTCAAGTGGAGATTTGATATTGCATGGAAAGTAACAATCACAATGGGAGGGAACACAGACATTCTTTGAATGTTTTCAGTTTTATCTTAATGTCATTTGGTGGGTGGGGTTAGAAGTTGAACACAAGTCAAGTCTTATTAACTAACTGCATTGGATTAATCTTTTAAAGTAATTACTGCATTGCAGGGCCCATCCAGACCCAGCATTTATCAATTGTAATAATGGGACTACTGAAACATTGCACTGTATGAGGGTAAAGAAATTACTCCAAAAACATCAAGTAACTTTTCAAAATTAGTGGCCTTCAGGTCATTTTTAAGTAACTAGATTTAAAAATCTCTCAATTTCAGCAGAGAAGAGTAGTAAATGTTTTAAATGCTGCAACTTCACAGGGTCTAACTGGAAATGTAGAAACCAGTAACTTGTATCTCAGAACCCAATATTATCAACTTGAGACAGTTCTGTGAGTCCTTCAATGGATTTCATGTCACCCTTAGTGAGTGCCTTAGTGCAGCAGCAGCATTCACTTGTGTTCTCCTGGTCCCAGCTCCACTCTCTGCAGCACCATCAGTGACTGCCACCACCCCTGAGCAGACATGGAAACAAGAAATTTCCAGTAACTGGAACAATGACTAAACAACATGTGCCGAATGCAAGCTAAAAAATACTCCTTCAGAAATGACCTACCAAAGAAATTACCATCAAAAAGTGCAGTTAAACATCAGGAGCAGAAACAGTTCACTCAAGGAGTGCCCAGCCCCGAGGACGTACCAGCTACCGACGGGGGTCTGCGGGGAGTGGGGGGCGGGGGCCTGGCAGGCCTGGGAGGTCTGGCAGGTTTGCAGTTTCCATTTGTGAGTAACGGAGAGTCACTGCCATTAACAGTCTTGTTCTCACTGGAAGCAGCATCCTCACAGTTTTCAAGGCCATTTGAGTTAGTCCTTTTGCAGGAAAAGACACAGAGAACTGTTCTAGTAGTGCATGGGTAACATGAAACTTTGCAAATCACAGAATTAATGAAGAGTTTGGGTTGGGACAGGCCTTAAAGCTCATCTTGTTCCAGCCCCCTTCCACTAGACCAGGGTGCTCCAAGCCCCATCCAGCCTAGCCTGGGACACTTTCAGGGGGATGAAAAGACACATGAAAGACACTAGAATGCAATAGTTACAACTAGGTGAGATTCTTAACACTCACAATAATTCCAGGCATCTTTACATCTGTAAAAACAGAGCTTATCTCCTGAGCTACTTGAAACCTCAGGTGAAAGGTGGTGAAATAGATGTATATAACATCTGTCACCAAAATCTCCTCGCTCATTTCCCAATTCAATCCCCTTGCCCTTAGGTCCAGGCTCTGGATTTTGCTGCTCAGCTGTTTCTGCCCATGAGTCCCACTTGTCCCTAATGAGATGAGAAGCTCACTGAGGCCTGAGAACAGCCTGTGTGCCTTTACTCCACAGGGCTGGCATATGCTCAGAACACACAAAATGCTACAGAGTTTCAGAAATCTTACTTATGCATACATAAATTTTCCCTCTAAACTCAATTCTGGAACAGGCTGGAGAATTTAGGACTAAGCATTAAAGTTTTGACCAACAGCTATGAATATAAACTGTTCAATCTGACAAGACTTAAGAAACTACACAGCAGTACTGACCCATGCTGTGCTGTTCACTTACACCTAGCAGAGTATTATTCTGATACATTTGTAGTTCCTTAAGCAGAGTTAGAGGTATCTACATCTTTATTCTAAAGCATTTTATTTTCAGAATATGTTGGGCAAAATAAAAAGCTTGTCAACTAAAATTCGAGTGGATTTACACGTCAAGCACATAAGCTATCAGAAATAAAAGGTTACAGTTTCAACTCAGTACCCCTAAAATTACATTCCTTTAAGTGTACAAAAAACCAGTAGGCAAGGCTAAGTAAATCATAAGTCATACAGGACCAAGTAAAAACATGTTCATTTAACCTCAGTATCATTGACAAACACATGTTTGCTCTCTACCAGGTGTGGTACATGTAATTCATACTACATCAACCCTGAAGTAAATGACTCTGAAAGTGGATCCAAATCATTAGTGACCTCGAGTCTGTAGGAGGTTTAGCCCCAGTTTTTCAGCCAATTCCCCTTGTTCTTTCACTACATGCCCTTGTAGAAAGTCACTTTCCTGAGAATTTACATGATCCTCACAACAACAACCAAAAGCTCCCTGACTGATACCAAAACAAAATCATTATTATTGTTGCTGTAATTATCCTAATACACACTCAGGTATTCTGAACACCCAGGGATCTAAACATTCTTTCAAACACAAAAAGGAAGCAGAACAAAAACAAACTTTCATGGAAGACTTCAGACAACATAGCCAAGAACACAAACTATTACAAAAAAGTGAAATTTAGCTTGGCTACTCCAGATGTCATGCAGAGTGTTGTGCCCTGTACAGATCCCTGAAATACTCTTAGTACTGGGAACTAATTAAAGTAACATAGTGCTGAGCACACTCTTATCCTAGCAGGCAGCAAGGTTCATAATCTGGTATCAGCCTTAACACACTGTAAGAGCCAGACAGCTTTTGGGATCTTCTTAACAAAGCTAAACATAATTCTCTGTGCTATGAAGCCAACCAGTGTAAAAATAACCAGTGCCATTTGTCTGGGGTTTTTTAAATATAAATTTTACCTTGGGTAATCACCGGGAGAAGAATGAAGAACACAAAGTGGGGGAAAAAAAAAAAAAGATCAATCAGGTTTGGAGACAAAACTGAGGTCAGACAATGGAGCTGACAACAGTTTAGTATTTTTGTTTAGGGCATGCTCAGATCTTGACAGATATTGCTGCAGGGCATATTCATAAATTTTTCATTGTCTTCTTTACAAAGCCCACAATCCCTCTTTCAACACTGCAAATATCAAAAGGCAGAATAAAAAAAAATAAAAGAGGGAAAAAGTCTCACCTTGTATCACTCCTCACTCTGGAGCTTTCACTCTGTGTAGGACCTTAAACACCAGGAAGAAAAAGATAACAGAATTATAAGCAACACTCTGAACCATTTCCAAGTAGAGCAGCAGCCTTTAATGCTCACACTTCTTTCAAGTGTGGAGGTGAGACACTACGTGCTGCTTATCTACTGTGTTTCAAAGCTGTACACATTTTGCATGTCTCTATTTGTGTTGTAAATACAATTTTTTTTAACCACTGCCACTCTAATACCTCCACCTTATGGAAGATACAACAGGATCTCAATTGATTGCACAACTATTCCCAAACACACACACACAGTTTAGTACCACTGTCTTTCTAGCAGTATAAAGCAGTGTTCATTCTTCTACATGGAGCTGGCTTTTCATACTCTCTCCCTTTCAGTGATGGCAAACAGAGCATAAAGGGCAAAAACTTCAATAAAATCTCCTCTCTGGTTGGCTGGGGGCTTTGTTTTCTGGGGCTCTCTAGCCCAGACCCTTCCCCTTCTCAGTAAATTATTTAACATCAAGGCATTGAAGCAGGTACAAAATATGGCTGCACTCCAAAAGCATTACAGCAGCTCAGCCTAGATTTGCAAATGTTTTGCAACTATTTATTCAGCCAGCTTGGAAATATTTGCCTTTTGTGTCAGCATTTGCAAATCTTGGATATGCAGCACAGAACTGCTTATTTATGTAGATAGCACCAATACTTTATTTCCATAGAGTTAAACAAATGTCATTAATAAAGAAATCAGTTCTCAGTTCTGATGGGAACTGTGGACAGATCTAGGCCAAAGACAAGGATGTAGTCACAGAAAGGCTCAGGATAATGTGCTGTTAGTGGACTGTGCACAGAAGGAATTTAAGACCAGCACGAGAAATCTTAACTTAAAAGCAACTCTGTAAACAATGTATTTGTCTCAAGTGCCTTTAGTCTGCACAACGTGCTAGACTACTTTAACATTTAAATCATTCCTTCCTGCTCCACTCCCCTGATTATCCAGGAACCTTCTGCTGAACTTGGGGCTTGCTATGTCGAGCCCAACCCTGTAAATAGTACTCCATTCCACTACCTGCATTACTTTTCCCACTTTTTTCTCAGTAGGTGAACTTTGGGAAATTGAAGAAAGCACAGATGAAAATCAAGTATTGCTTAAGAGGTAAATTTAGTATTTTCACTTGGTATGTCTATCCCTACACCTCAGCCCTGCTCTGTAAGACCCACAAAATCACAGCATTTGGCTTTTACTTACAAATAAAATCCACACAATCAGTCTGTGCAATTGATTTTCTTAATGAAATGGAAAGAAAATGGACTAAAAGCTCTAAGAAATAATGGTTACAGAATGTGTGTATAAATTCAATTTTTCTATGATACTCAGATGAAATTTCAAAGCAACTTCCTCTAGGACTTTAAAAAACCCTCCACAACCCAGAAGCCTAGAACTTGCCAATTAAGTGCCCAGCTGGTCACTAGGGCAGACACTCTCTCATGCTGCTTTGTAGAAAAATAACTCCTACCTAATTCTACTTCTCAGTGTACAATATGTCAGAAATGCTCTACTGCCTGTCCGGCTCCAAAGGAATTTAAATCACCTTTTTATTTTAGTGTAATTAGATATTTTACATGTATTCAAGTATTCAGTTTAACAAACTGTACACACCAACGATACAGAAAGTGGACCCTTCTCTGCAGCTCTCCACAGGGAACTAAAGCTATGAATACATTTATTTGAGCTATTTTAAGAGAAATTAATATAAACTTGTGTCTCCTAGTAAGCAGAATACTTATTACAAGGATGATGATGAGATCAAACCAACTTTATAATTTTTTCTGTTTATGATGTTATTAAAATTCAGGGAAGCTAGAGGCTTTCATTTATGTTTGGGATCTCTAGGTAAAAGTTTGCAAAGTCCAGGAAATAAAGATGTTGATCTGTTTTTTGTAACGATAAGGCTGAACATCTGCCCTGTGAACTATGACTCCACCTCAACCTCAAGTAAAAATGCATGAGATTTCTGATCTCTATAAACAGAAAGTTACAGAAACTGCTGTTATTGGGATTATTTAAAGTTTGTGTTAAAGCATCCCCCCAAAAGGCTTTGCATAGCAGATATATGCAGATTTGGACTGAAAATTACTTACTTCTTGTACTTGAGGCATCCCCATTGGTCAGGAGCTCGGGGTCGACCTGCATCCCATCCAGACAGACCGACAGATCTCCCACCACTTCTGCTGGCTCCCTGTCACCGACGAGGTGCAACGTCACCACTACCTGCTCCACTGGAAAAGAACACAGAACAAAGGGAGCTTATCTCACTACATGAGAAAAAAGGGCCTTTTATTCAAGAAGCCAATTGCAGATCTCAGTGATCAAGGCAGGGAAAAAATCCCCAAACACCCCCCAGAACTACAGCTCTGCCTCTCCATTATTTTTTTGTGTGGTAAAACTGAGCTGTTTTCATGTATCATTAGAAAGTTATTGTTTCTACAAAAGGGGCAAAACTGGACCATAATTTTGTTGCTGACTAAAAAAGGATTATCATTATGGCAGAGATTGAGTCTCTCATTTCTGCAGCAACTAAAGCACCTGCCCTCAATATAGAGCTAGGAAGTGTAATTCACTTTATTCTTGATCAAGAGCAGACAATTTCTGTCTTCTGACTAAAAAGCTTCACATTTACCTAAGGACATCCAGATGCACATTCAGAATGTGAATATTTTCCATCATATCCCCAGACCAATGGTGTATTCAGGGGTTTCAGTGAAACAGAACTGTAAATAAACATTCTTGCTGAAAGGGTTTGAAACAAACCCCAGTGAGCTCCAATAGGTGCCTGGTGTCAGACAACAAATGCACTGACCCAAGGGGATTTTCACCCAGATTCAGCAGGACAGGCACTGCCAGGAGAGCAGCTCTCACTGCTGTCAACACTCTCCATCTGCAACACCATGTGTGGCAGCTGGGGAGCCACCTCTTCTTTAAAGGACACAACAGAAGTAGGACAGCAGAGAGCTCTGTGCTGCAGCCCCGTGAGTGCTGCAATGGGTCTGTAGAATTCTGTGTGTGTCTGTCAAGCTCCCCAGGATGTACATACTGCCCAAAGCCTAACTAGTTCTAAAATGAATGAAATAATACAATATATCCATGTGGCACTATTTAGAACAAAAATAACTTTACGTATTTCCTGTCTAGCACCAGAATCCCAACTATAGTTTTATTTTTTAAGCTATATAAAAAGAAACTATTTTCTTTAATTAGCCTTTCACTCCCTTTTGCACACACTAGCAAAGGAAAAAACATCTTGTTTTCATGAACACCAAGGCAGCCTGTGTATAATCAAAAAAGATTACTCTGAAAAAGTAGGAGGAAGCTCATAAAAGCAACCTGTAGCACCAAAAGGAACCCTTAAGGGCCACACAGCATTCATGTTCACTGACAGGCAGCTCCTGAGGAACTCCCTGGCATTCCAAGGTGCCCTCCATCTCGGACTTACGTTTCATACTGTTGGATTTCAATGTCTCATGAATATCCAGAGCAGCACTTCCCAGAAGGACATCAGACTTTAATGTTTGATGGCTCCAGACTCGGAAGTTTAATTTACTTACAGGAGTAACAATTCTGAAAAGAAAAAGTTGAGCACTGTAAGGGCATTTGTTGGTGGTGAAGGGGATGAACTGAGCCATCTGCTTCCACTGCCACTTGAAGTTATTTAAAAACAAAGAATTGATGGTGGTAACATCAAACCATTTCCAATTATCACATTCTCGTGTCACCTGTGTATGTCATGTCAATCAACACTGCTGCAAGACTGTTCATAGACAGAGTACATTTTTTATTATTACTATTTTAAGGGAAATATAGAAAAACTACCAGCAACTCCATAGTAATACACAGTAAGTTCCATAACAGCAACTTCAAAATAATTTTTAATACTGACATTCTTTTCCTATAAGGAACATTCTAACATTTATATAGTTTTAAATTATTTTCATTGTGACAAATGGGTACAAATGACTGCTTATTTTCTCAGTGGAAAATTTCAGCTGTATACAGTTGGTTAGTCCACACTTTCACAGTCAGCAATCCCTTCAGAAGATCCACCTAACAAACTCTCTCCAAGCACAGGAGTCCCAAGAGGGTCCAACCTCATTTGCAGAAACCATTACATTTTTCCTTTTTATCCTGAACCTGAATATAGGCAGCTGTGCCAAACTATTTCCTAAAAACAAATTCCCTTCACTAAGCTCCATGTAGGTTTAGTGTAACCTTTGATGATGTTGATATATGTGGGGTATCTCTGCTTAGATCTTACTGAACAGAGGCAAAAATGGCCCATGTATGATTGTGTGGACTAGCACAGCACAAACCACAAACATACCCATTAAAAAAAGAAAGATAAAAAGGCAAGCTTTAAAAAGTAAAAGAAAATTCTGCTCTTCTAGACTTCTATGCATATAAAGTGCAAGATTTCCTTTTTCTTAATATATATCAGTGCAAAGTGAGGTAGCAAACAGTAGTAACTAAAACTTCATAATAACCTAAATTACAGTAAAAGTACAGACAAAAAAAAGGTTTTCATCAGGCAATGTTCCATGTGCTTCAAGAAGAATAATTTACAATTTAAGTACAAGCAAACCGCAGAATGACTGAATGCTTTGCACAGAAGGGACCTTAAAGCCCATCTCATTCCACCCCACTTTCCACTATCCCAGGCTGCTCCAAGCCCCGTCCAGCCTGGCCTTGGGCACTGCCAGGGATCAGGGGCAGCCACAGCTGCTCTGGGCACCCTGTGCCAGGGCCTGCCCACCCTCCCAGGGAAGAATTTCTTCCTAATATTCCATCTGACATGCCTTCCTGAAAAGTCCCTGTCCAGTGTGCAATCCCAGACTGACCTTTATCCCAGAGTTCCATGTGACATTAAGAGAAAACTAAATTTTATAGAACTTGTGTGTATCCTTTTTATTCATGCTTTACACTTCCTATCATTTCACAGCACAAATACTGGGCCAAGCAAACATCACCAGCTGTATTCAACTTGAATCCAATGTTAGTTTTGTACTGACAAGTTGCACAAATTATTTGGGCATTTTGGATTTGTGCTTGAATTTAGAGGGGCACAAGACAGACCTGTGTTATGGCATGGCACACCACAGTAGGGCACGAAGAACAGCTTCACTCTTCAGCCACAGAATTTCTGAAAACTGTAACTTTAAATATGACAACAAAAATGTGCATAGGACCATCAGTTTTAATATTGAATTACCTTACTGTCCTTATTACTCACAGAATTAGAGCTCCTTTGATATGTCACACACATTAATACAAAATATAAGCACAAGCAGTGTAATAGTTTGTAAATATTTATTTCAGACTGTACTATAATTACTCCAAAAATTATAAAAATGTTGCCATCTCATGCAACATTCCACTCCTTGCTCAAAATAAAAACATAACCTTCAAGCCCACTGTCAATTGCATTAACTTAGCTCAAATAAATTGGAAAATAAAACCAAACCTACACTGTAAGATGCTGTTTCCACTTTGGACTATTTGTATTGTTGCATTTTTCTGTCTTCTTTGACTGTCCATCTACTGAGACTTCCACATAAGGGCTAGGTCCAAACCATTTATTCTTTTCTTTTAGTTTTGCTGAAATAACTGTTAAGAAAAAAAAAACAAACAGTAATTTACTCAGGAAGATCTCAATTGCAAATAATATTTTTCAGTTGTGTGCTTCAGTATTCAAGTGTCAGGTGACTGATGCCTGACAATCACACTCAAGAAAAGAACCACATTAAGATGGATAAAAACCACCTTGCATTTCAGCTCACTTATACAATGCCATAGCTCACACAAATGCCTGAAGCATGCAACAACACTTTTGCAACATCAGACACTCTAATTAATCATAACCAGTACAAGATCCACAGAAGTGCTTAGGTGTTGAAAGCAGAAAATATCCCTTACAACCTTCTCCTGTCCATCACCAGCCAAGAGAATTCCTGGAGTTTATTACATTGCTGGTTAAAAAGCTCAAAACACGATCTGCCTCTCAAGGCACCGTGGAAAACTGCCACAACTTCTCAGGTACAGAACATCATGGAGAAAATTAATTTTGTGTTAAGTTTTCTGTAGCTAAGCAAACTTACAGAAAAACTGAATCCAAACCCTGACTTCCAGTAACCACCTCCTGTTCCAGGAACAACAAATCTCGACAGGAGTTGCAGCTCTAGAGATTTAATTTTGGTGGGGAGAGGATGTGCTGGGTGTTGACTGGGGGATTTTTTGGTGTTTGGGTTTTTTTAAGCATTCAGCATTACTGACTGTAGCATTCCCATGTTTCCAAACACCACTGTTATGCTGCCTCCTTTAAGATGTGTGTCTACCCTGATGTTCGAATCCTGGCTGTTCTTGGATTCACTGGTGACACTGAACCCACAAAACAGGACTGAAGACAAAGCTATTACCATTTCCAGTTGGTCCCAAATTCACTGCTCTAACAAAGAAAAACTTGCTCTTCTTCTGTCACCCACCACAGCCTCACTACATCCTTAAAAAAAGAGATGACTAATTCAGGCCCATCTGGCTAATCTCCCCAGATTCCCTTTATAGTCTATGCTCCTTCAGAGATTTAGAGAAGTAGCTTAGTTTAAACTGCTCTGAACTGCTCCCGAGGAAAACTCCTTTTCTGTGTGTTACAGACATCTCACTGAAATTAACTCATTAATTTTCACAAACATCTCTCCTTCCTTCCCCTCCTGTCTCCAGGTGCTACAGCACCTCATACCTCACCATCTCCCATTATCTCAAAGATCTGCTCTGGAACAGCAATATTCAGCAGATTTGTACCTACTTTCAAGGTTTTTTCTTACCCAGACACCCTGAAATTTCATTTATAACTAATGAGGGCAGCAGAATGGGGCGCTCAGGGCAGGTGGGAAGTAACATCAGCAACAATTTTGCTGCAGATCATGGCTAACCATCGACAGAAATTCAGACCTGAAATTCAAATATCTCAGCAGTCTCAATTCTAAACACTGAGGCATTTATTCAGCTTCACTGTGTTTGTGTGAGTCCCAGGCCTTTAACAGGGATAGCCTCAGACAGCAATCACCACTTCAATCCCTGCCTCTGCTCTCCATCCCTATGTGGAGGAGGTAATTCTGTGAAACCCGCTTCAATTTCTCTCCAAAATCAACCTGTAGGCACAAGATTTCTCTGCAGCCTCACAGCCTGCTGAGGAAACACAAGCTTGTGGCCCCAGAGGGACAGCTACAGTCTGTGTAACTTAGTGAGATCCAACCTCCCTCCTAGCCTAAAGCTTTCCCATCTATTTTTGACAATTCTTTTCACCCCCACAATATGCCTTTTCTGAAACTTCTGCATATGCCCACAGGTCTTCACACTGAGGGTGCAAAAATTACTCTTGATGCTTCTAAACAGAGACCTGCATGCACTCCCACCTCTCTCATTCAGTTTTGATGCCTCAGTTAAATTTTCAGAGAGCAAAAGTGAGAAAACCTTGGTAATTAAGTTTCAACAGCTGCTCTGTTGGTGAGGCACTACAAAAAGCAGAGCCTGTTATATAAATCCATTTCAAAACAATTCAGAGGTGTTCAATTACAGTGATATTCTCACCAACACTTTTATTAGATTTTTTATCCTTTTTCTTTTATCCATTGCAATGGTGGCCATAAAAACATGTACCAAGGGAGAAGCAGGAAGTCAAATTTAACAAACAGCAGTGTCAGGAAAAAGTGTTAGATTTGATATTATGCCAAGTTTCAGTAAGTGCAAGCACTATCATAATGCACTATTACATTTCCTGGAGGACTGCCTGTACAACTTACTTAACAGCACCCCAAAAGCATTATTCCTTCCTTTTTTCTTTTACACAAAAATGTAGTATTTCAAAACGCATTTTAGATAAAATCAAGAATAAAATAGTTGCCAAGAAATGATGGCCTAACATAAATTTTGACCTCTCCTGGGCTTTTTACAATTCAAAACTTCCTGAAATGCAACATAGTAAAGTCTGTTTAATTGCAGAAGAACACGGTCACATTTCTAACCAGAAAAGACAGATAATTTCAGAAGGCTCACCAGTGATCTGAAGCTGTGATTTCATGGACAACCCACTGGCTGGTCCTGATCTGGACCCACTGCCAGCCATAATATGGGCTGGATCTTGAATCTGCATGAAGAGAGAATGCAAACATTTCAATACTCAGAAGCTCAAAAATTCATCTGGTTTCTGACATCTGGACAGATGTGAACAAACCCACCACACTTGTTTTCTATCTACTTCCTTCCCATTCCCCCAAAGTACAGAAAATCCTTTACAAAGGGCTCAGTCTCTATTACATGACCTGTAACAATTCAGATTCTAGGAAAGAGGTTTTTTGATTTTGTCCCTTCAATATGCCTATTAATTAGTGAATGATGTCCTAATTCCAAAATTTGCTGTACCTCTTATGTCTGAAACACCTGTTTGTCTTGGTGTGTTAAAACCTGGATAAGTTTATCTTCCCGTGTCAAGTACTACTTGGTTTTAAAAATAAACAAACCCCACAATCCACAAGCATAGCAAAAAGACTGAGAATTATTAAATTAAATTAATTTTAATTATTAAATTAAAAAATGAATTTCAAATTTAGAGAAATCTGCTTTTTTATCTTTTTTGTTTTCACCTGGTCAGATCAAATCTACAGACAAGGGCTGTAACTCTACAAAGCACTTAACTAGAAAAGGAAATATATCAATTTTGAAAGAGAGCAACACAGCTTTCAGCTACTGCACAACTTCTTGGCCCATCCCAACCCTCACATCAAGGCTGGCCTGATCCTCCCAGCCCAAAGCAGCACAGGTTCTTACTCACAGTATTTGGTTTTGGGGGGCAGACAAAGTGGACAATGTGCATCATAAAGCTTCCAGAGAAATTAAATGGTGTACTATTATATCATATACAGACATCACTCTGGAAATACCCAGATATCCCTGTCACCTATTCATTTTTAAACCACATTTCACCTCAGCATCTCTCACCAACTGAACTTTTAACAGCCTGCTGGACACAACTTCCAGACCCTTCCCTGCATCCTCGTCATGCCACGTTCCCTCCTTTGTGTCACTTCCACACCATCTTCCCTGCTTAGAACCCACTGCAAACCATTCATGAACCTCTCTGGGTGACCCCTCTCTCGTGGGGCTCAGCTGCTGAGGCCATGGAGATGCCCATCAGCACTGAGCCCCACTGCTGATCTGCTTTGGGCAGCCACCAAAAGGGATCCCAGCACAGAGCAAACACCACGTGCCAGCTCTCAAGCACTTCTCTGCACACAACATTACTTCCAACAAGGAAAGTGTTAGCTTAGGCTATCTGTGTCGTGAGTCAAAAGACTATTTATGAATTTACAGCTGATAACACCACAAGCAGTTTATCTAACCCCAAATGCCACACCAAGCAAACCAAAATTTGTACAAGGAGGCCAGGTCTAAATATGGCAACTTTCTTTTTGGAGGTTGTGATTTGAAGCAGAAGTCTGTGATTGTGGAAACTGGTAATTCCACAGGTACTTGAAAGCGGTGAAATGGGAAGTTTTGCATCCTGCAGCTTGCTGATGCCACTGTTCCCTATTGCAAAATGTGACACCACCAGAAAAGGTACTAATGACTTGCTCTAATAGTTTTTGGTGTCATTAGTAGAGTTCAGTGCTGTTACTAAATTTCAGATGTGAATCACACAAATTTAAACCATGTTAGAGTGAAAAAGATTTTGATGTAAGTATTTAAAAAGTAGCCTAAATTTAAATTATTTAGAGGGCAATTTTAAATTCTGCTCCTGTGATTGGTTGTAGCAAACTCCCTGGGTATCCTTTACGCTGCATGAAAGCAATTAGATTACATCTAGACCAACACAGACACATTGCATAGTCTGAAGGAGTTTGGATTCATAAAGGAGCTGCCAGTTCACACCTGGAGAAATAACACTGCACAGAATACACCTGGGATCCCTGAAGGGCATCACTCTCAACTGAACTCCCACACTAAGTATTTACACCATACCACACTCATTCAGAAGCACGTGCCAAAGCCAACTTTCATTTCTAACCCTGCAACCTGCAAACACACTCATTAAAATTATTTTAGTAACATCTGATCATTTTCATTGAGAATATGCAGAGAAAATCTAGCAGCTCAACCACATCTGAAATGAGTGTCCTGCAAACACCTGCTGAGTTAACACATGGGGATGTGTAAATGTCTGTGTTGGGAGACACAGCCTCACCAAAAACCAGCTTAAGGAAAATTCCTGGAACATACTGCCTGCCAAAACTTCTAGAAAAAGAAACTATATTACACATTGTTTAGTTCTCTCAGCTGCCAGAAAGCTTCTAATTATTTTTGAACAATAAAACTGAAGAATCTTATTTTATTGTACTCTTGCTAAAATCTACAGGTTGCTCACTTATGGCAAGCTCCATTAATTAAGCAGGAAAAGCAGAGTTCCAGAAGAAGAAGCAGGAAGCAACAATTTACCTCTGCCCTGCACTTCAACAGCCCTACCTCTCTTGCCATATTTTCCAATACCTTGACTCCAGTGCCTCTGCTATTCCTCTTAAGTGCCCACTGAGAAAGACTCCACAAGTGGAACCCTTGCTGGTTCCATGCCAAGCTTCCAGCAAGGAATAATCATGGAAAACACACTGCAGCTTTTCTCTCAGCTGGGCACAAGTTAAAGTCCCTTCTCTACCATGCATGTATATACTTTATCTGGATTTTTCAAAACTCACAGAAATTTAACCAACTTCTCTACCTCCATCTCCATCAGTTTTTAGCCAAAATGGATCAGTAATTAAGAAAGTCTGCAGTGCAACACACAGGAAAATGGGAAGAGAGCAGGTGGAATTATATACACCTCATTTTGTTAGGAAACAAAGCTTAAATATATTGATTAGCCAAAGAAGAATCCGTGGTGATTAATGAACCAGCCTTAGAAGCAAAAGAGAGTGCAAAAAGCAGTAACATTGTCAGTCACACATATCCAGCTAATTTCAATATTTAAACTTAATTTTTAACGTTTTACTCCTTTTTATTTATGTAACAAGTACACCAAACAGATTTTGTTTGCGTGTAAAAAGCTATTCTACTAAAAGCTGCAGATGATTTCAAGCTCAAAACCAGCCTAGGGCTAACTTGTAAGCCTAATACTAAAATAAAAAAACATACACTCCTCAATCATTGCTAAAGCACTTCCATCTAATTTTATTGTAATAGAAATGTCACTTAGCAATGTGAAAAGCCAATGTCTTTATAAATTTAATGTAATGCTACAAGCACTTTCACAAGTTGAAACTGTCATTCCAAACCTGACAATGCATGTCCAGGTTTTTTACTGCAGTAGAAAATTAAACACATCTTCATGGATATTTAGGGATTTGGTTTGGTTTGGGGGGGGTTGAGGGTTTTTTTGGTAGGTTGGTGTTTTGTTTTGTTGTTCTGCTTTTGTTTTGTAATATAGTAAATTCTATTGGCATTTTTCTCCCAGATGCTGCTAACTCACTTCCAAGAAACCTGTCAGAACCTGAAAATTTAGGAACATGAGCTGAAAGATTTGAGAGCTGTGACAGAATGACTGGGGCAGTGTAATGGATGTTCAGAGCACAATGATTCTGATTTTCTCAGAAATGAACAAGACTAATTCTGTGGCACGTAAAAAAACAGAATACAGAAAGAGTATCTTCTTGCCATTAAAAAGAAATCATTCAAATGGTTGTCTGAATTTCTTTGGTGGCTGCCTACCTACTCCAAGGGAGGTTTGGTTCTATAACATCCTATCATAATATGTAAATTATTAGATAAATTATACTCAGCTTCATAATTGCATGCACCATTATTGGTACTCAGACAGGTTTGAACAAACACTGCTTAAAATAAATCTGCCTCCCAGCAGGAAACTCGGGCCACACATCCTTTGGGTCCTGTTCTCTGAATCCCACCTGCAGTGCTTTCCCAGCAACTTCCCCTTTGGCCTGACCCAGTGCTGCTGGGGCACTTCCATCCAAGACAACAAATTTCCACCCCAGTTTACAGTGTGAGGGGCGTGAAAGGAGGAGGAGAGTGCAGCCCAAATGCTACTCTGGGAAAAATGAAGGCAGCAAAGGAGGAGCCTCAGTTATTTTTCCAAGAAATTGTGAGAAAGCTGCTTTTCTCCTCATCCTTTTTAGTGCTTTGTGGTTAAAGCAAAGGGAAGAGCTGGGGAAGAGCTTCTCACCCCACAAAATTAGGGAGCATAAACAGAAGAAAATGCTATAAATGGACTGAGCAACATTCAGTGTCACACCAATTTAACCTGGGTGACTTTATAACCAGCACTGGAATTTATCTGGTAAAGAACCAACTTACTGAAGAAGGTAATTTTGTTTCATGTTTATTTGAAAGAACAGAAATGCATGAATGAAACCCTGTGACTGTGTATTACACATGCATAGCTCTGGAAATATGTTGGCACATACTCTTTATAATTTAAAAAATACTGAAATAATTGCACATTGTTGGCTGCTCCAAGTCTTATGTTTAGTAATTAATTTTAAGAATAGGCTAAGCTGCTCTTTGCAGGTGTTCCTATTCAAAGTGCATTTGCAATTTCAATAACGGAGAAAAAAACCTGCATAATGAAAAAAAAATTCTTTTAACATACCTAGTAATTTTAACAATGGTTTTGAGAACCTTACTATGTAACATGAATACAGACTTTTGGAATAAGCATAAAATATACTAAATTTTGTTTAAAAAACTGCATGTAAAATGTAACACGTCCCTTTTATCAACAGGTATGTGATACATACATGCACTTTTGTATGTGAGAAATTAGAGAAATGCTTCCTCTTCTTCCCCCAAAGCACTGAGGTCTCTCTTTAGTTAAAGGCATGCTTATTGTGGAAAAGGTTTTTCTCTTTAATGTTAGCTGTAACTACACAGTGAGCCCAGGCAGAGACAGGAAGTTTGGCAACCTACTTGCTTAGCAAATTTGCAGTTACTTTAACTGTTCAAGTTTCGTCTTTCAAGTAAAACGTGGTTTGACAAAGCTGGTTTTAGTGGTTTACACTTTTTTCCCCCCCAAAATAAGTTTTAAGGACGTGGTCAGGTTTGCTGAAACAAGTCTAAAGGCAGAAGGGAAGAAACTGCTGAGTAATCAACCAAGGAGAAAAGAATAGACACAGATTATAAGAGTGTTGAGTACACGTTGGAAAGGGAAGCAATTATGAGGTTTGCATCAAGGGATATTTATACAAGGACTGGATCAGAGAGGTTTAACACAGAATGCAGCTTGGCTCCCTTTGGCCATTGCTTTGTGAGCAGCACTACATCCATTCACCACCAAGGCTGGAAAATCCAAGCAGTCTGTGCCAGAATACAACTGCTGGAATTTAAAATGCCCAAACTGTTTTCTGAACAAATGGGAAATACCTGCTGGATCTGAAATCAGGCTGTGGGCTGGATTACTGAGCTGTGTGGTCCTGTCTCCCCTGCATTAGAGCCAGCACAGGCACGGTTCCCTGCAGCCTCCACGCTCAGGTTATCCAGGTACACAGCCAACATGCAGGCAGCTGCTCTGAGAGCAATGAAAGAGAGCCTGACTGAAAGATAAGACTGGAGCCAATTCAATACACAGGCTGAAAAGATATTTGTGGGGAATACAATTTAATCGGTTTGGGAAGCAAACCAAGTGACATGACCTTCAGGGGCTGCAAGGAGGGACAAGCAAGACCTATAAACCAGAAAACAAATGAAAAGAGGTGTCCTGGCCCTAGTAGACTTTCTAAAGATATATCCTTGATGCTGAAGTAGAAGTTTCATCTACTATCCTGTCTTAAAATTGTGTGGTTTACTTTTTTTTTTCATATCTGATCCATGTATACAACATATATGATCTACTGCACTCCTGGCTCAATACAGGAACCACTTCCTTGTTACATCTTCTTATAGATGATCATTTCTGTACCCTTTCCAAGGACAGTGGTATAGCAGAGTCAGAAGTCACATCTCCTCTAAATCAACAGGTCTGATTCCACAAGTGAGATTATCTGAATCTATTTTCTAGACCCACCATTCTGAACTTTTCTACTGAACCTTTTACTGCTATGAGCAAATATACCTCGTAGAGAACGTAATGGGGATGATAAATTGAGATGAACCAAGTGGGGATGAAAACGTGCATGTATAAATCAGCTAAACAAGAGTTAAAATGGCTTTGATTGATAACAAAGGGCACTTCTTGCAGGAATAAAACTGAGGAATGTTTGTGTCAAGGCCAGGATGCCTTCACTCTGATAAGACTCCAGATGCCTGACCAGCAAAACAGCCTGTGCTTCAAAGAGGAGAGTGTCAACAGGGTTATGTCACATCACATATGTCATTCCATTTCCTGTCAGCCCAACAGGAAAACATTCTGTAGCTTTAAAGACAAGGATATTCCAAATAAGGAAAAAACCAAGCAGCAATAGCCTTCACCAAAGATTTATGGTAGCTGAAGTAAGCCAGAAGCAAAGGATTAGCAAAAAAACAACTCTTGACTCTCATAGGATATCAAATATCCCTCTACAGAGTAGTTTGTTGTCACCAACAGGAACCCAAAGCACAATAAACAATGACAGATACCATTAGTTCTATCCTCCATGGAGCACAAAAGAGACACTGGCTATCCCACCTCAACACATGGACATGCCCTGGTGTCTGTGAGTACACAAGGGAGAGGACAAGTTAATGAAATGTGTGAGAGGGTACAAGGAATGTGAGATTTTGAAGATAAATATACCACATTCCCTGTGAAAAAGAGAGTATGACTCTCTACCCTGTGAAGTCTCATACTGAGTTTTGTTTTAGTCATTTCCTACGACCTCAATGCAACATGAACGATAAAGAGTGTGATACTATACTGATATCCTACAATGGCATCAAGAAATGACTGTCACAAACAGATTTTAAATTACAGCAGCAAAGACTAAGAAATTACACACTATCAGCCTTAAATACCTTTTCTAGAAACAATCATTTATGCAACAGTAATCCTCAGTGCTGATTCCTTGTTGTTCCTGGACCTCTCCCACTTCAAGAGAGACCTGAGCATGGGAAACTCTTCTGAATCTGAAGTTTCTGCCTTGGAAATGCTGACAAACCTTCACCCTGACTACCAAAGCAAAGACATCGCCCAATGAAAGCCAGAATAACTCTGGAAACATTGTAGCCAGATACCCAGAGATATTCACTTCAACTTTTCCCTGAATACCTGAGATCACCAAGCAGTGTTCCTTGTGCAAATGGAACAGGTTAGAAAAACTGGTCTATCAACTTCAGCCTGAGGATAAAAATGCTTCCAACACTGCTTGCAGTCCAAATTAAACTGTCTTCAGGCCTTCCAAACTGGAGACTTACAGCAAAATTATAGAGAATTCAGTCATTAGCATTTCTCTGCAACGAGGAGCCTGCTCATTAAACCTGTACCTCAGCAGAAATGGTTCATATGGCTTTTTTCTACACACATGTAGCATTTATTCTAAATAAAATAATAGGGAAAAGACACATAAAGAAACATAACTGCAAAATAAAAAATTCAAAGAAAAGCAAATGTAATTTGGCAGTTTTTCACACTTTCAGCAGTTCATCAGAAATTTCCCAACCACAAGCTTTCAAAGACTAAAACAGTGGCAGGCAGGACAAAAGGCACAAAACTGGCATTGCCACCAACTCAGGCAACTTCCCAAGGGATTTCCTTCCTAACTAGGAGGATGTTAGCTTTTACTAACTTTTAAGAAATGCTCGGAGAGGGAAAAAAAAGAAAACTGTACATGAACATCATATGCCTTTTGCTTCATTTCCAAAAGCCTGGCAAGAGCAGTCACTGCAGAGAGCTGCACAGCATAATTAAAACCACTTGTGAAAACAAAGAGATGCTCTATTTTTATTTCAGCCATTTCCTTCTCATGGTACAATCATTTCAAAGAGGATGACAATCCATATATGCAAACCACGAAGCTAAAACTGGTTCACTGCTGTAATCTTCGAAATAGAGCAATATAAAAAAGTGGCTGGTTGTTAAACATCACCATTGGAAAACACCTATGAAACTTAGCATGCATGGTAACCCCCAGTACAGAGAATTAAACTAGTATTAAGATGGCAGGAAAAGGCAGTGAAACTGGAACAGTTGTAACTGCAACAACCTTAAACAGATTTTTAAATTACTGTATTTACCTGTATTAACTGGACATTAACTGGATTAACTCCTGCATTTTACAAACCACTGCTTTTAGAAATTAATTTTGGCCTTTAAAATTCTTTGCAAAAAGTCTTCAGTAATCACATAGTTTCAACAAAATACTGCACTGACTCAGAACTATGTTTCATTCTAATGCTTCTGTGATGAGGTTTCAGGAAAATTTCCCAGTGGGAGTTTACTACCAGAACAAAGTTACAGTCTGGGGAGTGGAAGGTAAGCAGTTACTTTGCTACTTGCAAAGCAAGACAAATTGCTTTTCATTCAAGAAACCAGATATTCAAGACTGTTTCTTTATAGCTGAGAGTTCCCAGGTGTTACCATGGGCTGGCAACACTCAAAGTAAAAGCTCATCTATAGGGTTCTGTGTTTTTTTTTATCTAGTTCATGATGGGAAAAACTCTTTCCTAGGTCCCCTTTTCTGGAAGCTAATTGTAGATCAAGAGTTTTAATTCACTGTTGGCTTCCTTTTCTCAATAGAGACCCCTAAAGGTGTGAGCACACAGAAGTTTTACTTATCAAACACTTCTGATCACATTTGGCTGAGGAGGCAGCGAGCACCTGGCAGCCAACCACGGCCAACCCACACCACTGCTCTGCTGTGACCATCGTATTTCTTACAGAATGGTTTAAAACAAGTTTAGCTTTCAAAACACAAACTCACAATCTGAAACCCACCAGGTAACAGTACTGTGAGCAGAGAGTTTATGCCCTTAAAAGGAGAAAGTCCTAGAACTGGGAATGATTTGATTATACGTTGAACCAACTTCTCAGAATGAGCAATTTTCTTCTTCCATAGGGAAATACCCTTTTAGCATCTCCAAAGTTCCTCTGACCTTAAACATTCCTGTTAGGAGACCTTTAGATTGTAATTACAGATCTCTAACAAAAAACCCCCATCAAGTTCTAGCAATCAGAACACTCACATCTTGTAGAAATAAATTACAGCTTCCCCTCTTAATTCTTCCACTTCCTTGCAGGGTGAACCATGTCCCATATGGACCTCTGAGGAAACAGAGGTTAAAGATATATTCTGTACTGTAACTTCAGGGATATCCTTCCTGAGAGAGGAAGATGATAGACTGAAGCAATGTAGTCAACAGCATGTATTTCCCTAACAGGCAATAAAACATCTTGTATTTCATTTTAAAAAAAAACAACAATTGTTATGCTTCCAGGTTTCTATAAAGAAAGTACCTAGAAAGTATAAACAGCATTTTTTCAGTGGCAACCTTGGAAGAGAATTTTCTCCAGGGAAAAGCACAGTGTGGCCAAACACTGCCAAGCAGTCACCGTTAAATTGCTCTGATATTAACCTGACCAGGTATCTGAAAACATTTTGTGCTTTCTATAAACTGCAGCTGCTTAATAAACACAACATCCTACAGCACACAGCCTTGGTTACAGCTCACCCCAGTAACACCCCATCCTGTCTGTAGGAATACAAGTAACATGTTTTGTAATTCGGAGATCAGGTTTCCCAACACAACTCACATTTTATCACAAAGGACAACTCTGAGCCCAAAGAAGCACTGAAGAGAAGTAGCACAAGGTAGTCAACAAAATAATTACCCAAAGCAATACTGTTTTGTTCCATCTGCCCTATAAAAGCTTATTTAGCCCTTTAGCCATGTTTAGCTTCAGTGGGCTCAAAGGTAGAGAGGCTCCTACAAAGCAAAGACCCCAATCTTGAGCACCTCAGTCAAATACTCATGGTGGTGTTAGCAACAGGTTATTTCAGACTTTACCATGATGCAAAGGAATCTTCTGAAGAAGTTTACCCAAAGTCCCTTCCTGCCTGTTGCTATGGGAAGGGGAAGGAAAGAATTTATCTGGAGGCCTCTGCTTATCACTGCCTCAGCTGCGTGACACAGAAGTGAGAAGAGATAGTCACTTAAATACACGAGCTATAAGCTACTTCTTCATGTTATTCAATTAATTTTTAATTAGGGCAATGAAATAATGTGATCATCCAGAGCAAAAATATTAAGTCAAAATTTTATGTTATTTCACCCCCTTTAGGCAATTTTCTTACTTATACTCTATTAACTGATGACTGCTTGGAAAAAATAATTCAAACCACCCTCCTTTTAGCCATCTTTTTGTAGTTTTAACAGTTATCCTGCAATGCAAGAAGTTCACAGAAGTAGTCAGAAAAAACACAAATTAACACTTATGTATTTAAAACAAAGGCATTCATGGATTAAAAATATAAAACACATTAACATATTTTGAAAAGATGAAAATACACCAGAAAAAACTCCAAAATTTTGCCTGTTACAAAGTACACAGAAAATTAAGGACAAGGAGACAAAATACAAAGAATAGGCACTGACTTTGAAGTCAAGGTACACAATCTTGTGAAAGTTTTCACTGATGATGAGAAAAGTGTGCTTGGTTTAACTGTCAGACATTTCTGAAGACAGTCTAAGCAAGTGCCAAGCTACATTTATATCTTTGCCTCTCACACCCTTTCCATGTATTTCTGCTCTTCCCTATGCTGTGCATTTAAGCAAAACACAATCTAAGAACGTTCTGAAAGTCACATAAATGAAAATGTGTTACTAAAAGAGCACATGAGGACATCTTAAAACAAGAACACACTTCTAGGAATTGCTTCTAATTTTTTTTTCTTTTTTTTTTTTTTTTTGTTAATTGGAAACAGACCATAATTTGGACTGGAAAGGGGCCTCTGGGGGTCATCCTGTCCAACACCCTCCAAAACTGGGAATATCAATGTTAAACCAAGCTGTTCAGTGTCTTGTAAAAATGCTCACTACACTAAACTAGGAGCAAAATACAAGTTATAACAAAGGCATCTTAATAGAGATTCATGTTTCCAGATACAATGACAACAAAGTGAGTGGCTCTGAGGCATTACACAAACATATCCTATCTTACCAGGGCATAAATGTGCACAGTGCCTTCCATCCTCACATCTCCCTGCCACAACTGCTGCTGAAACCTATCAAGAAAACTAAAACATATGTAATGTGAAATTAAAAAAAGATGCATTCCTTAGAGATTTTATTCCTCTTGATATTGGCAATAATATGGTAAGAGATTGCTCACGGATTGTTTACTTTTGTCAGAACTTCATATCATAAACCAAACAGCTTCATTAAAACCACAGGAAAAATCTAACAGTTAAAACAAACAAACCAAACATTGTATATGGCAAGATTCCTTTTGTTACATGATTTAACTCTTGGAAGTGCAATCATTCTTTCAGTATATGTTTGTACATTCATTTCAGATGGCTTTCAACTGAAAGACTGAGAAGAGTTTCCAAGCCAACTCATTTGAAAGCATTCTCCTGCTCAGTTTTTTAGCTACTCCTTTATGTGTTTCCCTGAGCCTTTTATTATTAACAGCTCATATAAATGCCTCCCTTATTCTCAACTTAGGTGGATTTTTTCCTTTGTATCTTCTTGAAGACTTTCACGTCTTCATTTTCAAAACTTGTTCATATTATATACATTGTACACATATTGTATAGAGAAAATTAAAATAAACCAATAAAAGCTGCATTTAAAAATAAGACTATTACCCTTCAGCTTGTTCCAGCTAATTGCACTGTCATATGGCTTCTAAGCTTCACTGAGGGAATTACTTGCCAAATCAGATTCCTATTTTCTTACAGACCCATTTTCACCTCCTGTACTGGAATCTTCCTAAAAACTCTGTGCCCACACCTTTCAGAATTACTGCAGTCAACCTGTTCTCTTTTTTGTTACAGCACCTTTCATGACAGCACAGCTTTTTCTAGTGCTGACGGTCTCTGAACTCCCCCTGTACAGATGTGCTGTGCCCACACCCACAAGCAGGGCAGTGCCAGGGGAGTGGGGCCACACAGGAGACCCAAAACCCACATGGGAGTTCTGTTTGGAACAGCTCTATGGGATCCCACAGTCCCACACCAGCAGCACCACAGCTTCCAGCTTAGTTTCATCCCAAAGCAACTCAGCTCCCTTGATCCAAGCTCATTTCCCAAGTCAAATCAAGTGCAGTCTGTGAGAACATTCAGTGGATTAATTTCCAAAGTGCCCTCCTTGTCCAAATTAAAACAATTAAACCATTAATGAAGATTGTTTCCTTTCCTGTTCTCTCTGCTATGCATTCTGGCCCTGAGGAAAACCTCCACAGGTTGCTCTCACATCCACTGACTCAAGTTCACTCTTTTTGCATTATTTGTATTCTTCTGCTTTAATTTCCTGCATATGGACACGAAGATTTTAATGTGTACCCTCGCTTGGCCACTTTGTTTCAAGACTGCCACCTTTCACTCAATTTCAACAGTTTTAGAGGAGATTCTTTTTCAGAACATTTTCCTTTATAAAATTACAAAAAGGAAATCCCAAAGTTTCTCACTCTCCATCAGTGGGACAGCTGTGCTTTTTCCCTTCTGTGCAAAATCAAAGCTAGAAAATTGTTTCTACAAAACTACTAGAAAGTTTTAACTGCTGTACTCTGGTCTAAATAAAAATCAGAGTATTTTTAGTCAAATAGATTAAGATTACATTTAGAGCATATGTCTATTTAACAGAAATGGTGAATGCTGCAGGTAAAAAAAAAAGTCTGTCATAAAGCACAACGTATGTGTGTCATCAAACAGGGTGACAGATTGTCCCCCTGAGGCCTAAGTGATGAGCCAGACCACAGAACTGCTTGTTTTGTGTGGAAGGAGGAGCAGTAACTGAGTACCACTACCTGTGTAAGCACAAAAGGTTTTCTTTCACAAGGAGGATAAATTTCCAGAAGTATTAAGCATCTAGAGAGATGCTGAAGTTTCTCTTCTCATTCATTCTATGCATTAGAGAAAATCAGTGAAGCCTGCTCTGTGCCCCATTAAAGTGAGAAGTCCAACTCCTGTGAGTGACTCTCCACATTCCCGGTAGTGAGAAAAGCAAACGACACTCCTTTCTTTGAAAGAGCAAGAAGGATGACCCAAGAAACTACATGGTGTCATCACAATCCCAGGGAGGACAGGGAGCAAATTCTCCTAGGAGCCATTTCCAAACAAAATGGGGACAAGAAAAGTGATTTGTACTAGTCAGCATGGATTTATAAAGGGGAAATAATGTCTGACTGACCTGACAGCTTTCTTTGAGAAGATGACTTGGTAGCTGAGACAACGTCATGTCTGTTATAGATGAGTCAAAATTCATAATAAATTAAATGGTATCAAGGTTGATTTTAAGTATAAGGGATATTAGACTGTACATGTATCCAAAGATGTTATGTTTGGAATGTGCCTTGGCATGTTCCCTGGTAGCCCAGCCAAAGTCACGGGTTACCCTTCTCAGTGATAACATTTGCATCTGAAGCACAGGCACCTCCACCAGAGAGGTCTCAAGTACCCATCATCATCAAGAAGTCAGATATCCATCTGACACATCAACCTACTCCAAATCCACTCTGCCCTTGGAAAATCCTTTTTCCATCTGAAAGGAGCAACAGATATGATCATCTAAGTTTCTGTTCCTCCCTGGACCATGCTGATGAACGGACCTCTTACCTAAGACTCTTCATTTTAATGACACAAGAAGAGTTCCTGGAAAATATCAACCAAAGACACAAAAGAGTTCCTGAACACATCAACATGTGTACGGACCCCTGATCTCTGGACCAGAGGACCACAGAAGACAAGATGAATATGAAAAAGACAAAGGATTTTCTAGCCGGAGGCAAGAAAAACAGTACAGGAACCGGACTCAGAAACCTCCAGGTGTGCACTGCCTCTCTGGACTGCTGGTGTTCACAGCTGTGTATGTGTCACCCAGGGCCAAGAACCTAGGCTTGGCCCTGCTTTCCTTTATAGTGGCTTATTAGGATTGTCAATTTGATCAAAAATAAATTCTGTTTGTTTTTATATTAATAATTTGGCTCACGCAAATTATTAATTCAATTTAATTGACATTTCATTTATAACATGTCCTACAACATCATCACACACAAGGGGATGAAGCAGGGGCCAGGCAGGACTAGGGGGTAGATTGCAAGCCTGGGTGAAGGGCAAGGTTCCTGGGGCTGGGATCAGAAGTGCACTGCCCAGTTGGAGCCCAGGCATTAGTGCTGCAGCCCGGTGGTACAAACTTGACCAGCAATGTTTAACTTCTCCATTTATGACCTGGACAACAGGACCCAGCTCACTCTCAGCAAATATGGTGATGGAACAAAAATTCCACACAGGGAAGTGCAAAGTTCTGTACCTGGGGAGGAATAAAGCCATGCACCAGTAAAAGCTGGGGGGCACCAGAAAACAACTCTGCTGTTGTACTCAACTGGTGCTGTTGTACATGAACTAGCAATGCTTCCTCACAATAACAACAAAATAAAGGGTTGGCAGCATCCTGGATTAGGAAAAAGCATCACTAGCAGGATGAGGAAGGGGATCCTTCCCTTTCAGTCTAATTCTAGGCTCTCCAAATCAAGAGTGACACAGATGTAACTGATGTGACACCAACAAAGGGCTATAGAGATAAGAAAGGGATTGGGAAAAGGCTTGAGAAAGCTGCAATTGTTAAACCTGGAAAAGAGAATGATCAGGAGAATCTTATCAGTGTGTATAAATACCTGAAGGGTTAAAAGGCTGAAGGAAGACTCTCCCTAGCAGTACTCAGGGATGGGACAATAGCCAGTGGGCACAAATTAAAATGCAGGAAATTCAACTTAAGAACAGGGGATGGAGTTATTTATTTTTTCTGTAAGGTGGTTGAGCAGCAGAGAAATTGTCAAGAGAGGTTAAATGACCATTCTCAGAGCCATTCCAAACCTGACTAAACATGTTACTGATTGCTCTAACTGGCCTTGCTCTGAGCATATCAATTTGGATCAGGCCATGTCCAGAAGTCTCCTCTAACCTCAAGTATTCTGTGATTCTTCAAGTTCCCTAAAACAACCTTAATAAGTCCTGTTGTACCTGTCCTGCTCTTTTTGTTCTCTTTGGGTCTCTGTCCTGTAGCAGATTCCTGCTCTAAACAGACATCTATCAAACTGGTCACATAGGCTACTTTTTTTACAAACAGAGGATCCCTTGCAGTGCATGGTTATCAATACAGCTTAAGTTTTACTAGTTTGAGTGGAAAGGCACAGATTGCATAAATCAGCATTGCACTTTCTTCAGGTTCAGTAATGTTCATCTTGAACATCACCTACTTTCATTTCTACAGCTTTTCCTAAGTCCTATACTAAGATTCAACGCACAAGTGTACACCAGGAATTCCATCTCACTTTTAAAAACCTACTTCCATTTCCCTTATTGCTGCTGTGTAACAAAGCAATACAGCCTGACTAAATCTCCCACATGTCCAGCACTTTATAGGCCCAAGTGTTAGCCAGCTCCAATTAATGACAACCGGGTAACATGAAACTGAAAAACATGCAAAAACCAACTGGTTCCACTGTCCCAGCATAAGGATGCAACTGGACAGTTAATATGCCCACTGGTTTCTTGGTTTATTTTCATTTTCTTTTGTCCTAATAAGAAACTTCATAAAACATTCACATATCACTGCCTTGGAACCTGTGGTATCCCATCATTATATAAACAACACCAAAGATAAGAAAGCCATCAAATATCATGGCTGATACTCTGTTTATTCAAAAAGATATCATAATTTGTTGATACTTTAATATATTTCCTTCATTTTAACTTAATGTTTACCCAAGAAAATCTGGACAGTTACCTGTATGTTGCTCCGTATCTCTCCCATGCTTTTTTAAAGCCACTGTCCTGGTACTTTCAATCAAACTAATTACTCTTTTACATAAAAAATATCCCATGTGTGACAAATTTAGGCTGGAGTGTCACTTAAAGATGCTGATCCTCTACCAGTTTCTAAAAGCTTCTCCTAGGTGTCTATATAAATTAATCCATATCTCAGTGGGAAAGACTGGCATTGAAGTTTCACTTACGATACTAAAACCAAACAAAAACGATGCTGCCAAAAATCCCCATGATGTCTGTACAGGTAACTTGATTTTGGAGGTATAATATAGCTGTATACCACAATATAGCTGCCTTTTCCATCAAGGTGCTCTTCTACCACTTTAGCCTGATGATTTTCACATATCCACTGACTTTCCCTCATTTCCCAGTGCCTACATTTATCTCTCCTATCTCATTAATACAGACATACTCACACAGCATCATGGCTTACATTACTGCTTTATGTTATTTTCAATTAAAAAGGTAGAAATAGTCAACCTTCATAAGCAAATTTCAGAAACTGCAGAACTTAATTTAATGCTTATGGGGAGAGATAAAAGACTGTTATCACTAGATATGTTAAAGAGAACCACTTGAACTATAACTAATTTGACAGGTTACTTTGTGATTTGTCATTGCAAGAAAATCCATGGGTTTTGTATTGCAGCTATTTTTAAATATACTTCAAAGGCGTTACTTTTGAAGCATGTTCTGCTAATTGATGGGGGCAATTTAAAGGACACAGACACCAATGGAAAGAATGATCTTATTTGACTGTGAATATTAAGGCAACACAAAAGTAAAATGATGCATTCAATAAAACTACATGCTTGCCTTTAACAACAAGCAAAAATAAGCAAGGTGATGCACCTAATAATTGCTATATGAGAGACAGAACAGTGACTGAGAAAGATACATCACCAATTGCCTAAATACTCCACCATCACCCAGATCTGCAGTCACTGGGGAGTCCTGTTTGCAGCAAGGACCTGGAAAATCCCTCCCAGCAATTGGGGAAATCCTACACGGGGCATCCACCCAGAGCTGGGGTCTCCAAATTCACCCTAAAGGTGGGTCCAGCTTTTATAGGCCCAAATCTGCAAGCCCAAATGACCTGATTATATTTTTAGAAACACCTGGACCTGATGGCAAGCTTCCTGACCAGCAGGAGCCAAGGCTTGGCCAGAGCTCAGGCCCTGGCTGGGAGGGTTTTCCCCTGAAATACCCTACAAACAAGCCTCTATTCATGTCAGTTGGGAAAGTTTCTTGAAATGATACATTTCTTGCAGATAACTACACAAGGTTATACAGAGTTAGCATAAGCATCTGTGTCATTTATTTTTAGCTAAATAATACTGATGGTGTTAGTCACATAATGCCCAGGGTTCATCTTGTAAGTCAACTCTGGCTGAGGCTGCTGCTCCGGCCTAAGCACATCAAAGTGTCAACAAGAAACACTTTCTCTACTGTAAAATAGCACAGTAAAACAAAATATGAGGCCATCACCTTCTGTTTCACCACCCACCTTGCAGCTTTGGAACAAGTCCCTTCAGAAGCAGTTACACATTCAGTTATTAACAGAGGACAGCATTTACAGAGGATTTCATAATCTCCGGCCATTAGTTTTACTTCCTATTCACAGCCCAGTGCTTGCTTCACATTATTTCCCCATTCCTTTCTCAGAGCTACATTTCATTATCAATGGTTCATACACACACTTAGAAAAACCTGCAAAAAGCTCTTAACTCCGGGGAATGAAAAAAAAACAGAAAGCTTGACCATTAAATTACCCAATTACCTGCAGTCATCACTAAGAATGACAACTTCAGCTGCTGTTAGAGTTGTCATACATGTTTTTATATGTTTGTAAAATTGTACAGTTGTAATATTTTTAAAAGTAGCTTTTGGAAAGAGCCTATCAGCAAAATGTAAACCCTGATCATCTCACCTGGAAGCCTCAAATGGAGCAGGAACAACTTTCAAAAGGACAATGCTGGTGTCTACACGAACCTAAACATGATTTTTCAGGATGTTCTGTGCAGGACTGTCCAGCACACACAATGCACCTTGTTTTAAGTGTCCAACAGCAGCGGTGAAGGTTTAACGAGTACAAAACTACCTCCCTCTGTGAGTATAGCAATGAAGAGAGCCCCAGACACACGTTCATTCCTTTGCTCTCAAGAACACAGAAAAAAAGGCCCTTGGAGCTTTCAGGAGATATTGCCTACAAAAACTTGCTAAACAGATTGTCTCTGTAGGTACCTGAGCAATAAACGAAACTGGAACAGACTGCACAGCTCTGCAACTCAGCCTGGCAAGGCTCATCAAAGAAATGATGAATCATTCCCTACTACCAGTGACAACCACACATCTGAAATGTGCTGATGACTTGAAATCTCTTGAAAAAGAAAGCTCTTTGTCACTTGCTGCTTGTACCTGCTTTAGCAAAGTAGATGGTGTGAGACAGTTCCTGTTGATTGACTCAGCTGTGGGAACAAGATCTGCTGTAGACAACGCACTGAAATTCTGACAGGTAACTCGTTACCACGGTATGACTACACTTACACTGCCCACTAAGAAAAATAAGCTGCTTCTCTGAATATTCTTAAACAGTAGAATCAAAGAAACTAGAAGTAGAAAGGCAGTACTTGCAACAAAATGAAGTAATATTCCTGTGTGCAAAATACAATGTCAGCCAAAAATAATGGTTGCATTTTTCCGAGCTAAATTATTTTTTACTAATGTAAATCCAAAAGATGTAACGGAAATTACAATTTTAGGGGAAGGAAAAAGTATTGAGATTATTTAAGTCAACCCTGAGGTATCTGAAAGTCTGCTATGGGTCACTGTCTTCCCCAAAACTGCAAACTGCTGCAAGCAAAACCTTGAGCTCCAGAGAAGTCGTCTCCCTGTTTTCTAGTATCAATGGAAGTCCATTACCTGCTTCCTAGGAATTTTTTACAAGTAACCAGATGGCAACATGAAGGTACAGACATGGGTGGACAACACAACCATCCCAATCCTGCAAAATCTGACTGCTTGCTACATTGCAGCTCATGCTTCTCTGTAAAACAGAAACTAGAGGAGAAAGGTGGCCTGGAACTGTACTGGTATTTCAATATTCTCAACACTTCCATTAAACTTGGTCCTTCTGGGGCTGCTCTAAAATTCCTTTGACCTTTACCAAAGGATAAAGCAGATGTCAGAAATCTTAATTCTTAAGAAATCTTAATTCTTCCAACTAAAGTAATAAGTAAAATCCTTAAACAAAAGTTTCAGTCTTTACATCCTAGATCTTCTGTGTGAAAAACTGACAATTGAACATTAAATAAAAAAAATAAGATCATCTGCTAACAACAAACATTGACTGCATCCTTCAATTTCAAGGGACTCACCTTCCTGCTGGGATACAACTGGAAGCACGCAGGTCTGTGAAGAAGCTTAGGACTAGCTCCTAAACCAAAACTTGCAAGTGAACTGGAGGTAACTGCATCACCCACACGTGTCAGCAGGGCAGCAGCTGCAGCTATCGAGCAGTGCAGATGGGGAGTTCTCCTCCTGCAGCTGGATACTGCCCAAGGAGTGGGGCCCCCTTCCCCTTGACAGTCCCCTGTCTCACAGTCCTTCCCTACTTTCCTGTCAATTCTAATAATAAACTGACATTCACTGATCTGTTTAACCCCGGAAATCTTCAGGAAAAGAAGCGTTGGGCCCCTGATAACTGTGAAACCGTGCATTTTTTAAAAACAACACAGGCACTCTTTGCATGCCCCAGTAAAATATTCTATTAAGGGAGAGTAATTAATTGTGAACACACCACACCACATATCCAGCCCTTCATGGCTTCCCCGGCCACGCATCATGTGGAAAACCAAAAAGGAACCCACATACTGGAGCAAAAGTACAGGCCCATAGGGTCATAGTGCTGTGCAATGAGCGCCTTAATCAGCAAAACATCCTTACAGATACAAACCCTGAGTCTGAACCACGGGAGGAGTTCTGACAGTTTTCTTCTAAATTCTGTTCAGACACTTTAGCTTGCAATACATTATAACATTTTACTGTGTGTGATTAGAAGTCACGAAGGCAGAAATACAGAATATGAAGTATACAGCTTACTATTTTTAAAACAGGAAGTGAAATTCCAAAAAGCAAAGAAATCCCAGCTGTGACACAGGCTTTCTCAGAATAGATCTCATCCCTATTATTACTGTCTGTAAGTCCCCTCCTCTCTCACCTCCCACATCAGCCACCCTTAACTATGAATTTCATTTTCTTGTTGTCTTCTCCACTCAAATACAGAGTTCACTGGGCAGCTCCCAGCCTCAAAATGAACAGGCATTATTAGTCTGAAAATATTTTCACCTCTAATATTCCCCTCAGGACAGTATTATTTTGTTCACATTGCAGATGTGAAAGGAAGACATTGCTTAAGTGTTATTTTTTGCTTTAGCAATTCAAGCTCCCACTACTGTCTTAAGTCTTGTAGTTTTCAGAGCCTGATGATGAGTGGAAAAGAAGGCAAAGCCAAAAAAAGTAATTCTATGCCATGCCACACCTCACAGGGTTATGTTTAAAACTTTTAAACCATGGAGAATATCAAACAAACCACCAGCAGTGTCAACAGGTCTCCACACAGAGCAAATCCACCTGCCCAAACCAGATTTCAGAACAGGAGTTAAGTACCCTGATTCAATGGGTGCACAGAAGAACAATGAGAACACCACTGCCTCATGATAGCTTATTCATTGACCTGAACTAGATTTGGTTCAGGCAAATGTTTAATAAATGCAGCATTGCTCTGGCAATTGGTCTTTTCAATATTCACCAAATGCCTCATTGGTATAAGGCAAAAAAAAAGATATTCTAAAATCTTACAGGTACACTCAGTTTAACATGAACCAAGTGGAACACGCCAATTACCTGTGGGATTACTGCCCCTGGATCCTAGGTTCTACTCTGTATCTTCAGGTGAGGAGCACTTAAATGGAATTAGAAATGTTACACATGCTGAGTATCCACCTGAAAACACAGGGGACAACTGGTCAGTTTGGATAGCTATGGACACTTCTTTCACGTGGAGTGAGGCGATAAGAGCGTCTTCCTTCAGCATCTCCCTCCTCTTTCCTGGTAGCATTATACACATCATTCTCCTTCAAAAAGCTGGAATAAGAAACTGCTCTGAAGACAACACATGCACTGGGTCAATCACAGACATTTAAGAACCAAAGCAGCTTTATGATCTTTGAACTGGTGTCTTTAATGTTCCTTCCAACTCAAACCACGCTATGATCCTGATACAAAAAGCAAGTCAGTGCCACAAGTCTCACTTTTTATCTTCTAAGCTCACAAATTTTCTCTTTTTCTCATTTCCTTTATAAAGTGCTCTTCACATGCCCAAGAAGTCTTAAGCTGAATAGATAGGAAAGGGTGTTGAGGTAAAACCTGGTGAAAATATGCAGCTCACCATTTTTACAGATCTTAGCAAGCCTGGTTAAAGATTAGGCTAAATACATTATGAACATTTTTATACATTAATCACCACATTTCTTATCTAGTCTCTGAAATTATATACTTACAACAGTAGGAAATATACATGCACACATACAAGGCACATCCACTTTTAGAGACAAGCCTCATTAAGAGAAATTAATCAGAGTGATCCCCAGATCAGTTAATTCAGGCTCTGACAAGCCAAAGTAAAAAAAAAAAACACTTTAAAGATGAGGAATCCTTATACAGAATAAACTCACTCCATGTAGCTGCTCTGCACATATATGAAAAGGGCAGCACTGACAGAGTAAAAACCCCAAGGAGTCAGAAAAAGAGAAAAGGAGTATTCAGAGCAACAAGTCTTAATCCATTCAAGTGTTTATGAAGCCAGCAGTGAATAAAATAAAATAAAAAACTGGGCATCTGAGCACTCTGTTAAGCAAGAGTAGTGATTATTAATACATAATTAAAAGTCAGCTAGCGCTGGGGACTGGGGAGGCACCAAGGATGAATACTAACCAAAAGCATGTTAAAAATTAACACAACCCACTCTTCTGTGTCTCAGTCCATCTCTTCAGCTTGCTCAGCACTGAGCTTTCCTTCAATTTTTCCACTGAATGAGGCAAAGCTAAAAAGGGTAATAAGTTATGAATGACTTGCCCAGGCAAGAGTTCCACCCCGATCATGTGAAACTGAAGGGATCAAAGAGCCTATTTTATTTTTCAGTAAATGAACATGCTTCCAGTCACAAATTTTATATTCCTGATGGATATTTCACTGCAAATGGCTATTCATTTGATGAATTAATGAATAAATCAGAAGCAGATTACAGACCTGTCTTACCATGTGTTTTATCTATTTCAAGATCACCTTAATCTTTTACCTGATCTTTCTTTTCCTTACTAATAAACTTCAAAAAGATTACTAGGTACCCAGATAATACTTGGAAAGAAAAAAATATGTGTAAAGGCTACCCCTGAAAGAAAAAAAACCCTATAAAGAATAGAAAACTGAGAGCATGAAGATTTTATAGAGGCTGATAGTAACACACTCCTCTTGAAAGCTCCAGCTTCCCTATCATGGGCTAACAAATCCAGAAGCTGAGAAATGCACATTTCAGGTAAAGGTAAGTCACCTAACTTTCACTTCCTGATTAGAAACAAGGTTCCACACAATCAAATTTGAACAATCCCCCTGAAGAGAATAGGCCTTTTCTTGCTGAGCAACAACACCATTTGAGTCCGAGCTTCAGAATCAATGATGTAAATGTAAACATGACAGGAGTTCTGTGCCTGACTGAAACAAGAGGCCTCTCCCAGCAGCAGAGTTGAGAATAGCTTGGTCAGGTGGGTGGAAGGAAGAAATTAACAGTTCCTAAAGGGGAAGACTGTCATAAAACTTTTAAAAAAAAAAAGAAAAGCAACATGCTGCCAAGTTTGAAAAATTATCTGAATAACCAGCACAACAAGATCTGGTATCGTGTTTCCTCAGAGGGAAGAAAAAAACCTGCTGTGCTTTGGTATAGTAAAAGCAGAAATTCCAGGCATAACTTGAGAGCTGGTCATATGAAACAGGGCCTTGGCTTCTTCAAAATGCTCTTTCCCAGCTTGCTGCAATACTTTCATTTGTATTAAGTGTAATCTGCAATTTTTATGAAGAAAACTATCAATCCTTCAGCTCCAGCAACTCTGCACCACAGTAAAACCTGAGTGTCAGGCACTTACAGAAGATGACCAAGTCTCTACTGCTTTATTCTTCAGAGTGGAAGGATGAAGAACAACTACCTTTCTCTCACCAAAATGTGCACACTGAATTAGCTCAGCTAACAGTCCAACCAAGCCCAAGAAAGAATGCCTAAACTCTTTAAAAACACTCGTTATGATACAGTAAAAGTAAATATCTAGAATACTCCCAAGCTAGACTATAATCATGGCTTGTCTACTTCCTCTTCTGAGGCGAGCACTCACTTCCAAATGCTTCTGCAGCTGGGCAAAGTACAGTTACAGTAAGGAACTGTGGCCAGCAGTGCTCTGGGTTATGCACACACCTCCACTTTCCTCAGTTGTGAGGACACAAAGTAGTTCCTGCAATTACATGTATGTACAGCAGAATGACAAAAATTAAAACATTACATGAACATAACTGGCCACCCAAAAAGAAAAGCTTAAAAATAAACTCCCAGAAGCTTCACCATTACCATGTGCAAGGAGTTTTTCTTCTGCTCTCACCCTGCAGACTCTTCCTTGCTTTTTAAGAAGAAATTAAATTGGTTTTGCTGCAGGAAAAGTACTTCACTATGGTTGAATGCATTTACCACTTTGTTTAAACAGCTTAAACTCCCAAAAGATGTTTATTTAGATGCTATCATTGACTGATATTGATAATGCTGCTGAGAAGGTCTTCTCTCGTGTACATATTGTAAAATAGAAAATTACTTTGTAAATCTCTCATGAAACAATTGTCAAGCAGTCTATGACAAGCTCTCTTAGAAAAATTATTAATTTAAACTCCTCAAGGTAAACATCATGATACTTTACTGCCTTTCTTCCTATTACCTTGTTTATTCTGTAGTTTTCCCCGAACCACTGTGAAACTTAGAAATAAAGAAATAAGGTAACTCATGTTTCAGATCTGTTTCACAACAGAAGAAACAGAACTTTAAGAAGAGAGAGAAAATTGAGGGAAGAAAAAGAGGTGATGGCGCTTAACTAATAAATTCATACAAATAATCTTCTCTCAATCTCTCTTAAGCCCCAAAATAACTTTAATCTGTAAGAAGCTTTCAAAGTTAGCACTCAGAGGCCTCAGTTATTTTCCACTCCAACATTATCTTTCACATCTACTGTATAAATCTTTGTTTTAAAAACAAGGAAACTCACTTTGGGTCTGAAAGCTACATGTTATTCCAAAGATCACTTAGAGGTGAATGCATTCAGTGCAGTGATTAAATGTCAGCTAAATCACAACTAAGAATGCACACTAGACATAGCTCAGATTTAAACAGCTATAGTGAACAGTAATATAACTGTAATTAAATTAGAACTGCTCTGGGCTTTCACTTCAAGAAAACAGAAAAGAATTTACCGCTTTTTCAAACAATACGTTTTTAAGTATTAAAATCCTCAGAACCAAAGACAGCCTGTGATTCACGTTTCATTCTGAAACGCCTGTGCCTTTTCTCAGGTAAATACAAGCAATTGCTGGATCTACTGTCACTCTCTCAGCACAGAATGCCTTCTTTCAAATACCAGCCCGGATTTCTCTCCATTTCTCTTTGAAAAGGTTGACTGGCAGGGTAGCAGAGACCAATCAAAGCAATGACAAATTCACGAAAATAAGCAGCAATACACTGGAAAAAGATAGTCTAAAATACCCTGGTTCCTGACTTCTTCAATTCTAACTACGCTGTAAAGATAAGTTTTGCTGGGGATCTTTCCTGAAGCATCAAGGGTAAAGGATGCCACAACACAGATACCTCAAATGCTACATCTGCCCCTTGCTTTGCACCACGCACAGATCAGAAGGTCTTCTGCCAATTAAACATCACCAATTACAGCTATTAAAACAAGCTGAATTCTCGAATATCAGAGCAAATTAGAGAAGCCTATCCTCGAACACCTTTGTCGGCTTTCATCTCGGTAGTACTGGCACACAAGGTCAAAGACAACCTGTATGGGAGCGGAAGAGTTAACAGCCAGAACTTGTCCGTGTTTCCAAAATAGAGTGGTGGCACCAGCGTTGCCATTCTTCTGTGTTTACAAGCAGGAACACAGTTCGGGATAAACCTAGCTGCAGTCACTCTTTATCGCTAGGGAACATTCCTACAAGGTCCGGCCGTACCCGGCCGAGAAAAAGGCACCGAACCCTCGCACACCTGGAAGGAGCCCCGGGACAGGGGGGACACACACGGGGGAAGGAGGCTGTGCTGCAAGAGCTGCGGAAAGCCTAGCCCTGACGGGAGCGAGCCCCCGAGGGGGCGAAGGTTTAGGGGCAGATCCTGGGGACCGGGAGAGGCTGGCGGGATCCGGCCGGGCAGGGACGCGACCCTGCTGGGGAAGGGACTCGGAACTGGAGGCATCGGGGAGCGGGCAGGTGCCCCCAGGCAGCCGCGGAGGGGCAGCGGGGCCAGGCAGCGCGG
>VYXG01004787.1:0-14582 GCA_013397235.1 Lanius ludovicianus | reverse complement strand
CCCCCGTGCGCGTCACGGGGGCGCCCGGGCGGGAAGGGAGGGGCCGTGAGGGGCCCTGAGAACTCTGCGGAGCCCTGCGGACCGCGTTAATTGCTGTACGTGCACAGCCTCGGGAGCCGGGCTGGGAGAGCTGGGGCTGCTCCCCTGGAGAGCAGAAGGCTCCAGGGAGACCTTAGAGCGCCTTCCAGTGCCTAAAGGGGCTCCGACGGGACCGGAGAGGGACTTTGAACAATGGCCTGTACTGACAGGACGAGGGCCAATGGCTTCCCACTACCAGAGGGCAGTGTTAGGTGGGATATTGGGAAGGGATTCTTTCCTGCGAGGTTGCTGAGGCCCTGGCACAGGCTGCTCAGAGAAGCTGTGGCTGCCCCTGGATCCCTGGAAGTGCCTAAGGCCAGGTTGGACAGGTCTTGGAGCAACTCGAGACAGTGGAAGATGTCCCTGCCATGGCAAGGGGTGGGACTGAATGATCTTTAAGGTCCCTTCCAGCCCAAATCATTCCATGAATCTATGAGTCTGTAAACAGAGAGTACATATGTATGTATGTGTGTGTGTATGTTACTAAAAATCTTCAATCATCAGAGCACCCGTGAGGGCTCAGCTGGTACAAGAACACCTTGAGGAACCCAGGGCCATCCCTGGCCCCGTGCTACTGCAGTGACACCAGTAACAGGAGATCTGAGAGCGCAAAGGGACATCCTGGGTAAGATGAGTCTGTAACAGTCATCAGCTGGGACATCACTGCTGTCACTGTGGCCTTTGGGACACACAATAAAGGTTTTGTGATTTTAAAGCATCTGCTTTAAAATGACAAAAAAGTGTATTTTTTCTTAACCTGAATGTACTACTGCATAAGTGAATGCATAGAAATTACAATATACCTTCTCTTTTGACAGTGAGGAACAAGAAAGTCCATGCTCTGAAATCAGAGGAAAGACTCCCCAGTTTTCAGAGAGTAGGAGAATATCCTCAATGATTCTTCAGAAAAATTACATATGTTGCAAGTGCAAAGTTTAACATTTTCTTACAGCTGGTAGGGATGTGAAAATCCATCTTGCCTTCCATGCATAAACTCCAACAAGATGTCACAGCCACAATTAAGTGATATCTATTGATAAGGCCTAAGCAAGAAAAGAGCTGCAACTGTTTCCCTGACAGAGCAACATGCATGTTTTGGTGCCAATCAGCCATCTGTGGTTCCGACTGACCAAGGTACATGTGCACATCACTTCAGGCACAGAAATCACTTTAATTCCAGCACAGAACAATGCATGCTGCTCAGCCAGAGGCTGAGTATAGAAAAATCAGGAGCATGCAGCTTTGTCAGAGAGGTGGGAATCCCTGGGAAGCAAGTTTGGAGCCAGGTTTACAGCCCAGTATGAGCACAAACAAATTGATCAGCTGAAATAAGGTCTGGAGGGTTTTTTTGTTTTCTCTAAACCTTTTCTATGCATCTTTAAATCTTTTTGTTCCTTTAGCGATATTTGACCACATTTACAGTTCCATAGTTAATGGTATATTCAAATTACTAATGATAAAAATGAGTTCTACAAGCCTTGCTTATCAGAGATTTCTGTCTCATGCATCACCTACATAAACAGTTGTCACTTGTCCAGTTCCTGTCCTGGCCAGTGAACCTCTGGTGGCCTGCAGCTGGAGTTCCATTCTGCACAGCTGGGCATCCTTTGCAGTGGATTTGTTGTCTCCCAGCTGGCACATAACACTGTTTGGTTTTGCAGATCACCTGTGGTGTGAGTCCCAACAGTAGGAACATTGCTCTGTCCCCTTCTCCCCAGCTGCTTGCATTCATTTTACCTTTAGCAGACTTGAGTGTTTGCAGGAAGAAGCCGGATGCTGCCCCAAGGACACATCCCTGTAGCTCCTGTGGAATTCAGCAGACGTGCATATACCCATCCCTAGGTCAGTGAGACCATTTGCAGTCTCTTTTTATCTTACTGGTTTTTGGTAGGTAAAGGTTGCTAAAGCAGATGTGAATAACACTCAGTGTCTCTTTCTAAGAACATCACATCAGTTGTCCCCTGTGTTACTGCTTTTTCCCTCCTTTTTTCAACTGGCATTTTGGACAAAGTGCTTGTTTTTCAACCTCAGCAGCCCTAATCTCTTTGTTTTTCAGCTTCTGGTGCCTCCAGTCAAGTTCCACTGGTTTCATATGCTCTGTAAAATTCATGAGAAAAAAATGTATTCCAAGTGCACAAAGAACTGATCAGTTTGTGCTTGACAAGACAAGAGGAATGCAGAGCAATCCTCACATTTACACTCTTTCAGATGTTATTTTCCTTGGTAAAAATCATGGCCTGTCAGTGAACTGGAAAAACAAATAAATAATTTACACAGAATATGTGGCAAGCAAGGATGAATATAATCGAGTGGCAGAAAAACTATGTGTCCAAGATTTTACCTTTGGGGAAAGGAGGAGAATACTTGATTATTGTCTTTTTTCCCTATGCTTTTTGTAACTACAAGACACTCAGGCAGGATGGAATTTTCTTGCTATTCCCTGTCATAACTTTCTTTTGACAAGTAAAACCCCAAAAGATAGGAAAGTTTCCCACATTAGTGCAGGACAATCTTGGGCAAAGGCTTTTCAGGAAATCTGAATGCTTTGTAGCTTTCCAGATTTGCTGCGTTTGATATGGTGAAGCTGTGCTTCTGGAAGATAATTTCTGACAGATAATATTTAATAATTTTTGTAATATTTTTCCCTTATTTCTCAGTCCAATCCAGACTGGTCTGTGGGACAGAGTTTGGTGCTTGTGGCAAAATATGTGTAGCATTTATTTGTGATTGGGCTATGATAAGTAATAAGAAACAATAACATCCCATGTGAAATCTTATCCTGTTGTAGCAGCCAGAACTGTCACACTTAGTGAGTGCTGTTGGTGCTGGGAGCTGACTGGGAAGCCACTGAGGATGAGGGTCTGTGTGGCAGAATGGTGTAAATGATTTCCATGTTTGAATCTTTCATGTGGTAATAAAAATATCCTGCAAGATCATTAAAATACTGGTATTCTGTTTGATTTTTGAGCAGAAGTCTGCAAATGGAGATCGCTGTCTGATACCTCTGGGCCCCGGGCTCCCTCAGCTAAAGGGCTGGGAGAAGACTGTGTAACAGAAGCACTGAACACTTATTATTCTGCTATCCCTAGAGTATGGGATCCCCTCTCTTGAAATAGACCCTGCCTTCATTCCCTCCCCTTTTCCACTCTCTACCAACTCCATTGACCTCGTACATGACACACCTTTCCAACATTACATAATTTCCTAAAGGTTGCACAGCAAGTCTTTTATCAGACTTGGAAGCAAGGCTGGTTTTCTTAGCTCCTTGACAAGTGTTTAATGATTTTTTAGTTTTTTTTTTTTTTTTAGTGAAGCACAAAAAAATCCTGAGAGAATCACTTAAATACAAAATAATTCAGATAGGAAGGAACCTCTGGAGGCCTCTAGGTCCAACCCACGCTTGAACCAGAACCAACTTAGATAATGCTGCATAGGTAAGAGGTAAATACCTTCAAGGTTGGAGATCCCACAGCCCTTTGTGCCCTGATCAACATAGTCCATTTTATTTCCTTATATATTTGGAATTTCACTTGTAGAAGCTTTTCCTTTTTACCCCTCATCCTGTGGCTGTGCAGCTCTGCAAAGAGTACAGCTCGTCCTCTTCACACCTTCCCATCAGCAGTAAGGTGCCCCTTCACCTTCTCCAGGCTGAACAGATCCAGTTCTCTCAGCAGCTCCTCCTGTGTCCTGTGCTCCATCCCTGATAACTTGGCCTCCTCTGGACCCTGGTACATCAGTGCCTGTATAGCACAGGCACCAGGGAGCTCAGAGCGGTCCCAGCAGATGGGTTTTTATCACTGCAAAGTAAAAGGTGAGGTTCCTCACCCCGCTGGCTGCACTCTTAGTGGACATAGCCCTGAATGTTCCTTTTAGGCACTCGGTTGGGGTCCTACTCATTGTATCAGGAGCGCAGCTGCAGCACCTCTTCCACCAACCTGCTTTCAAAGCAGCACCCCATGTCCTGCTGGATTTGGGTTACAACCTTGGTACGGAAAGACCTTAGAAGGTTCCAAATATTCCCAGAAACGAGTTTAAAACCAAAACGAGATTAGATGTTGATGACAAAAAATTATGTATTTTATTTTATAGTAAAAGAGGCAAAGGGAAGGAAGGAAGGAAGGAAGGAAGGAAAGGAAAGAAAGGAAAGAAAGGAAAGAAAGGAAAGAAAGGAAAGACATAGAAGTGGGGGTGGGAGGGAGAAGCACAGCACCCATCCGAGGGTCCCGACGTCCCCGCCGCTGCCCTGCTGGTGCGGAGGGCCCCGTGGCCGCAGAGCACGGAGTGCCGTGGGTTAACGCCCACTGTGGGCAGCTGCGAACGCCCGCGGCTCTCCCCTGCAGGGGCCGGCTCGGCACCGTCCCTGGCAGCACTGAGGGGCTGTGGCATCTGCTCTGGTGCTCTGGTGCAGGGTCTGGGGACCCCTTTGGGGGTGCCTGTGATGGCCCCTGGCCCCCCGTGGATGAGCTTCCCCCCCGGCGAGGGCCCCTCATGGGGCTCCTGTGCCCAGGGGAGGACGGGCGCGCCCTGAGCCTCTCCTCCCCCACGCTTTGGTGCGAGGGTCTGTCCGAGCCTGGCCGCTGACAGCCCTGGGGCGGTGGTCTGCACCTCGGAGATGCTAAGCCTGTGCTTTGTGAATGTCCCCAGCCCTGAGCTGTTACTTTATCTTCGACATGAGCGGTGTAAGGCCTCAGTCAGGGCCCATTCAGGGCGCGGTTGTCTTCTCTGCAGCTTTCGTAACACAGTTTTAAAGGTCCTTAATAAAATGTTTAAGTCATAAACTATAATATTTCAGTCTGACATCCCTCCCAGAGCCAGAACTATCTTTAATCACCCACATTTGTCTTTGCTGTGTTTCCCAAGGGTTTTGTCCGCCTTACTGCAGGACCTCAGTCCCTATCACAATATAACCCAACAACATGAAGCTGGTCCTGGTACTGGGGAGACCACAGCGACCGTCTCTCCATGGAGGCAGTTTTGGCAGTGTGGATGTTTATCTGTTTTGGGATAGACACAGCCCCGAGCAAATATCACACAATGACTCTGGAATAGTCCTCAGGCGTCATCAGCACCCATTAGCACCTAAGCAATTGTCAGTCTTTAACTATGGCTTAATGCTGCTGTCTGACTTAAGGCTGTGTAAAGTTGGTGATTTATTAATGCAGGAGTACTTTGTTTTCACATATTTTTTCTTTACTAGTGTTAAAGCACTTTGTAAGTACTATAAAGGCAATTTTCTTATTCTTCTAGAGCATTTTGTTCCTTGGGTAATTATTCCAGGTAGTGCTTTATATTTTAAAATCTGACTACTTGTCTTGAAATTGTCATCCCTAGAAGGAGAAATTTTTGTTGAGCTGCCTTGTAAGGAGAGTCTGAATTCATTTCACTCATGAAGATAATGGTGTAGTGTCAGAGTGTATCTATTTCTAATTGACTTTAAAATCAGGATTGATTAATTTGATTTAGGATTTAGAAAAATACCAGTAGGAAAAGATAGATTACTTCCTGTTATCTGCAGAGAGAATTAATGAACCCTTCAGGATGGCAAGAAACTATTATTATTCCCAAGTAATCTAATTAAAGGATATAACAAAGGCATGTGGCCATTTAATTAGGTGTTTTATTACTCAACTGCTCTACAGTGCATAATCAGAGAAGTGGGAGGGAGTGATTAGGTGTCTTGAGAACGGAAATGACACAACCAAGATATGTAGATGTTTTAAAGGAAGGAGAAGCTACTGGGAAAATTGTACCTCTCTTCCCCGTGCAAAATGCTGAAGATTATTTTTCCCTGGGAGTGAAGAACATTGTCATGAACAGCACATGTAAATGTGCTAGGGGGTTTACAGAAGCAGACATGGGATGGTGGTGGTGGAAAAGGTAAAACACACCAGGCAGTGCTTAACTGATGGCTCTGTCCAGCTTCTGTGTCCACAGAGGCCTTGCAAGCAGGGTCATCTGGGCCCGTGGTGAGGCACCACAGCAGGGCTGCAGGGTGTCCTCTGGCACCACTTGGATCCCAGTTAGAGCTTTGCCCTCTGGATGATACAATGAGGACTCAGGATGGGAGCAGATGCTCAGTGTCAGTGTGAGTTGGATGCCTGCTTCTGCCAGGCTCTTTGAGAAGAAGTTTTGACATGCAGATGTGAGTAGAGACAGAACTTTTTGTTTAGACCCAGGTTTATTTCCATCCCACCCTGATCACCTCCCTCATTTATACAGTTGTGAATTATCTACATCTGAAATGTTGACTGACCCTGATGCCTTAAGATTTTGACCTTTGTGTTTTTCAAATCCTGTACTGCTTAGAGTGTGACTCTGAAGTTTCTTGCAGCCTGCAGTTTCTGCTCTCTCAGGCTGGGTAGACATAACAAAGCCTCTCTGGGCCTGCACTCCAAGGACACCCAGGCTGTCCTAGGCCAAAAAGCATAATCCAAAGAGCCTCAAAGGGGGGACAAGCAGAGGGGAAATTACATCATTGAACCAAACCTATAAAAGTGCGGGGAACTCATGACCCAGGGTCCCTCCTGGGGTCCATTTTGGCAATAGCCTGTGTCTCCCAGGGGGTACTTGGAAGGCCTTTCAATAAATACCTATTTTATTCTTTTTACTCATGTCCAGTCTCTGTTTCTAGGAGGCCTGATAAGGCATCAACCCCCTGAATGGTTTGCCTCATTGCAAATTGCTCTGGTATAATCAGCTTGTGTTTCAGAGCAAAACAAGTGCTGATAAAAAGCCAAGTAACATGAAAACTAATACAAAGAGAAGAGGTGTGATTTAAATACCTGGAGATTGATCCAAAGCCAAATAAAGCTAATGAACTGGTTTCCATTAATAACTCTTTAATAGTCTTTATCAGCTTTAGGGGTCTGTACCTTCCTTACCTTATGTAGCACCTTGTAACAGGATACCTTCGCTAAAAATTAAAACCTCACACAAGCTGTCAGTTCTGAAGAGTGAGAGGTGGAGTTGTGTATTTCACTATGTCCCTCTGTCCCTTGGAGCTGCAGCATTACACTTGTGAACTCTGAACAAAGCCTCTTGTCTTGGACTGATAATCCAGGTTTACAAGATCCCCGGCTGACAGAAATCTTCCTCATTCACTCGATTTCTTTTATCCAGCCTTTCTTATGCTCAGTGTGCAGTGAGTAACTGGGCACTGAATTGCAACCCGAGGGTGAGTAACAGCCGGGGCAGGAAGGTTGCTGTACCAGTCCCATCACATGCCATCAACATACCAGGAGCAGTGCTCATGATTTCCCAGGCTGGATTAAGGGAGAATTTACTTGGTTAAACTTGCTCTGTGAGGCCCAGGGTTTGGTCCTCAGTTGATGTTCTGCTCATGCTTGCTACGACTGGAGAGGGAGAAGATGATGCACTTGACTTGCCACCAACCCAGAGCCTGGGGCTCTCAGCGACTGAACCAGGCTCTTGTGTAACAGGCTGGCCTCAGTGTTCCTGTAAGGAACAAAATGTTCTGTTTTTCCTCTCATTGAGGGTATAAGAAAAATAAGAGGCAAAGGGTAATAAAATTAATCCAACCTTCCCTTCACACCAGTTTATTTGTTTTCTTCTGAGTCTTGTTTCAGCTTCTGCCTGCACTGGGTGTACACACAGCATGTTCATGAGTAAATAATTTCTAGTGTTCTTGAAACAAAAACACAGCCATCTTTTAACCCTCGGACTAACTGCACTCCTCCCCAAAGGGACCAGCTCGATCATACTCAGCTCTTGAATGTTCTTCGCCCTTGTTCCCAGGGAAGCCAAATAAAGGCTCTCTCTGCCCTCTGTTGGGCAGTTCATGGTGGGAAGGGATGGTAGCATTACAGCATCAGGACCTGGCACAGTGTAGAAATCTTTATTGAGGACAGAGTAGGAGAAAGTCAGTTGCAGTAAAACTGGAATGTGTTAAAATTAATGTCACTGGGGCAAATGGTATAATCATCATAATGGAAATGCTTGCTACAGTAATATAAACATTTCTGTGGAGGGAGACAGTATTAACTGAAGTGATTCCCAGTCATTCTGTACTGCTGGCTGGGGCCCTCACAAGTGTGAGACTACAGAACAAAGCACTTTGCTTAGAAGACACCCACAGTGGCATTACTGGTGTCCTCATTAGGCACTTTGTGACATTTACCATGGTGTGATCTAACTGGATCATCAACCACTGCATGTGTCCTTCTGCACAGAAAGGCTGTGCTTGCTGGAACAGCAGTTATACACCTCTGTGGTGATCTGTTTACCCATTGCTTTTCCTATCCCATATTGTTCCCCTGCCTGCTTTCCCCTGCCCCTAGCCCTGGCCACGCCGTCAGGTTCTCCCTGTTGGTTCCTGTACCCCAACCCCGCCCATGGGCTGCCCCTGAGCCCCTGACAAAACCCCTCTGCACGCACACCACAAGGTCTCTCTGCTTCTGGGGATCGCTGGGACAAGGTGTAAGATTAAAGATCCTCTACAACCCTCCTGGAGGGACCCTACTCATTTCCTTCACCACCACTGTGTTGTAGAGCTGATAGCGGGCCAGAGCAAAGCGTGGAGCTGTCCAAAAAGGACTACAGGAGGGCAGAATGGCTGCCCTGCCCTAAGGAGCCTTGCTGAGCTCCCAGGGAAAGCTGCAGCTTGCTAAACTAAACCTAGCATTACAACACACCTCCTCTTCTATCTGCATCATTCACTGTAGGGATTCTTCTTCACTCCTCACCAAACCACTGTGCTGAGTAGAACAACACTGGTTTCCTAAGCAGGGTCTCCTGAAGGCCACCACCACAATATTGTAGTGCCTAAAAGGCAGAGCTGAATTTGTATTTGCAAATGTGCATCTGAGTTTGTGGAAGGGTGAAATCATTGCAGTTTGCATGCAAGGGCAACCTGAGGTACAGAATATAACAGTAAGTGGTTTTTTTCTCTGCGAGTACCACTTTGAGACATGCAGGGAGTGCTTTGCCAGAGTATTTGGCATTGTGCTGCATTTACTAAGGTCAGTGATGTACTCTGGACTTTGGTCCCTGCAACCTGGCAGAACACCGATGAAAAAATAGGAAAGAGCAGAGAACGCTTGTCATGGACATCTAGAAAATGGGTTGAAATTGAGGATCAGTGCAAAGCCTGTCCTAAGGGCTGAGGCAGCACCACAGGGGGATGATGTGCTGTGAGCAGATAGAACCCTGTTCTCCGTGCTCACAGACCACTGCATTATTTGTCAGACCATCCTTGCCACTCTTTGGTGCCCATCTTCTACCAGCTGTGACAAATTAAGTCCTGTGAGCAACAGCCTCATTTTCTGTGTTTCTAATTCACACTCATACAGATCCTCCCAGTGTCCTGTCAAGTGAAAATCCTGTTGAACAAATCATTCTTTTTATAATAAAAAAAAACCAGATTGCAGAAAATCCTTCTTATAATGTTTATAACGTATAAATCATCCCAATCAAACCACTGACTGGCTTTGTATGGGGCACTTGTGTGAATATCATCTGCATTACAGAGGCTCAGACTGATGTTTGCCTCTTGGTCTTGACATCTACAGCACTTCCTAGCCACTCCAGTAAATCTAGTTGTTTTTTAAAATACACTTCTGAAGAAATGTCATACTAATTTTTAAGCAATGGGGTTTTTGCCCCGAGTTCCACAGCTTTCCAGTGACCGTGAAATACATAAATTTACATCCCAGAACTTGCCTACTTGAATTCATACAGTAAATGAAACAGTCACATGATATATAACATGAATAACATCTTGTTACTGTGTCATGGACTCTTTTGGGTAATAGGGTTTTGCACTCTTTCCTGTTCCTTCTTCTTTTTCACTGCATCCTATTCTCTCCCTTTCATGACTGTCTTGTGCCACCTGGTGTCCTAAATTCACCAGTGACAGCAACAGTGAATGGACCAGGGTGTACAGGAGCAGTCAAGGCATGAAATTCTTACATGAAAATGTAGTAAAACACTATGTGCTTTGAAGTATTAATCTTTTAAATCAGAGAGTCAGGATGAACCATGCAGCTAGGGTGGCTTCTCCTTAAGCACTCCTGATGCACCCAGAAACCACTGAGAATGTTTTGTCACTGGAGCACCTTCGCACCAAGTGGAGCTGATCTGTCCTCATTTAATAGAACAAGGTAAGAGAAGAACTTGTGAAGGTAAGAGAAAGAACATGTGAATGCCAAAGGAGAGCATGACCCAACACCACTGTTGGCAAAAGGATAATTTGCTATAGAAGTTTTTCTGCTGCCTGTGATGCATCCAGTGGGATCTGTGGAGCTGGCAGGACCCCAGATCCCCTGCTCACACTGTAGAGCACATACCCCACTAGTTACAGGTACCTGTGCAGCCAGGCAGGGCCCAGAGCTCCAGCAGCATCCTTAAAACACAGACTACCTTGGATTGCCCAATGTTATTGTTGGGTTTTTCTAACATACCCAGAAAATACTTGCAAACATTTCTCTGTTCCAGATACTTCCATGCTTGTACTGAAGCTGCAAAACTAACAGTGCTCTGAGCCACAAAGGAGACAGGAGGAGACTGTGCTGATGAGCAAGAGCCAGGAGAAATAACTCCTGCTGTGCTGTTGGCTCTACAACAAACTTTAATACTCTGGAATTACTGACTTCTACCCACAGAGCTGCTCACAGGTACCTTGGGAAAAGCTTTAAAGCAGAAGAGTTGCTATAAATCCCTTTTGTCCTGCTAACTTAAGAATACTCCCTCTCTCCCCAAATATTTTTGACCTTTATGAACTTAGAAAAGGGATTTACATATAACAAAGAAATTACTCAGGAATCCAGATGTGTGCAAGAGAAGAAGTCATGCAACTGTGATTATTCTTCAGCTGGGGTTTCACCATGTCCTCAAAGAAAATAGTTCAGGGCAGGGTGGTGAGGTCTTCCATCAATCTGCGGCAGAATAGACAATCATCCCTTGCATGTCAAAGGGCAGTGCTAAAAATGCCCATTTATTTTCAGTGCCCAAATAAAAAACTTGGAGAGCTGATCTGGTAGAGTCATCGAAGTAAACAGGTTTCCTTCCAGTAGCCATGGAAGAGTGCAAAAGAGTCCAGCATTCATAATTTTTCTAGAATTTATAATTTTTTTCCCAAATCCTCTGCCATATATCACAAAGTCTCAAATTTTCCACACAGTTAGATCTGTGCCTTCAGCAGCAGACACCCTCAGTGTCCCCCACAGGCTGCAAACAAAGGCCCACCATGTCTCATTCATCACTTTCTCCAGGCTTTCTCCAAGTGTAGTCAAGGGCAAATGGGAGCACAAAACATGGAGAAGGACAAGAGCTCCCACAGACCATTGCATGCCTTTAACTGAGGTATGGGTAGGGCAGGAGGTGTGATCCACTGTGTTCTCATTAGAATCATCCCCATTTATCTGCTGGGTACTACCTGAACAAGTAGAAGCTGTTCAGTGGAAAGAGGCTTTTGGGGAGCACCAAAGATAAACAAGACAGACAAAGATAACCCACAGTTCTGTGGGAATAAACCAGGAGCCTCTCACTGAAGACACCTCGGCTGCTTCCCCTGTAGACAGCAATTTGGATTTTATATTCTCTTACAGATCCAGAGCTCAAACAAGACAGAGAAAAACTCCAGCAGAAATGGTGCTGAAAACCATAGCCCCAGAGAAGACTCTCTCAGGAAGAGCACAGTGACAGCACCTCACCCATCCCCACACACGAGGGTCAGCTCCATGCACAATGACCCCATGCTGCATTTATCCAGAGCAGCTCTGTACTGACTGGGCACAGCCGGGTTCTTCAGTAGCGAGGAAGTGCCACAGAGGTGGCTTCTGTGAGAAGCTGCTGGAAGCTCCCACCATGTCTGACAGCACCAATCTCTGATGGCTCTGAAGATGGACATGCTGCTGGCCCAGTTAGAGAGGTTGGTAGGGCCTCTGTGTTGACAATTTAAGAAGAAAATCAAAACAGCCCGAGGGCAGTTTTTTCCAGGGGTGGCTGTCCTGGCGCAGCGATGCCATCTCAGTGAGGCCCATGGTGAGCCTTGCCCGCCTGGCTGCCCCCAGCCAGCTGCTCTGCAGGGAGAGGGGCAGGTGGCTTCTCCCTCCTAGCACCCTGCATGAGGAGAGGCGTTAAAAATGCCAGCACTGTGGCACAGAGTGGCAGCGGGGCCGCCTGGCTGGCAGTGGGAACACGGTGAACGATCTCCTGACTCAGAACCTAGATGAGATCAACCTCTCGGCGCTGCGGGATGCTGCAAGAATCTTTGAATTGGTGGAACTTGTTGGCAATGGCACCTATGGGCAGCAGTTTTTCTTCTATATAGAGGAGGAAGGGAGGATGTGAGAGAGAACAACATGGTGGCACCAAGGTCAGTGGAAAAAGAGTGGGAGGAGGCGCTCCAGGTGCCAGAGCCCAGATTCCTCTGAGGCCGTGGTGAGGACCATGGTGAAGCAGGTTGTCCCCTGCAGTCCATGGGGATCTATGGGGGGGTGCAGAGATGAACTCAGAGCCTGTGGGAGAAGTCCTCACGCCAGAGTGAGTGGATACCAGAGAAAGCTGTGATCCAGTGGGAGACCAGAATGGAGAGAGGGGCCCTGCTTCCAAACTAGAGCAGCTTATCCTTAGAGGACTGCATCCCATGGACATGTGACCCACATTGCAGCAGTTTTGGGAAGACTGTTTGCCTGTGGGAGGGACTCACGCTGCAGCAGGTTTGGCAAGGCTGCTGCTTGTGAGAGTGGACCCACGCTGGAGAAGTTCATGGAGAACTCTCCATGGGAGAGACCCCACAGCATAGCAAAGGAAAGACTTCTCTCCCTGAGCAAACGGAAGATCTCGAGTGCTAAACTGACCATAACCCCCAGGCCCTGTCTCCCTGCACTGTTGGTGGGAAGGAGGGAGGGGCTGGGGGAAAAAAGGTGGTTAAAAGACTTATTTTACTTCTCATTATCCTCCTCTGACTCTGTGCATAATAAATTTACATTAGACCTTTAAATTTGAACCTGTTTTGCCCTTAGAGTGTTTTCTCCCAGTCCTCATTTCAACTCATGAGTCCTTAGTCAATTTTTTTCCCTCTCCTCTGCCCAGATGAGAGCAAGAAAGGGTGAGCGAATGGCTTTTGTGGGTGCCTGGCATTTGACAGTGTCAAACCATGACAAGTATCCGGTCTGCCAAGACTTTATCCCTTCCCTGAGCACCTTCCTTACCTTTGGTGGACAGCATGGTGGCCCTGAAGAAGCTGTTTTTCAGCTGTTTCCAGTGAGCTCCCTGCCCAAAGGGCCAGGCTGAGCAGGGAAGGCAGTGCTCCAGCTGTCTGGGGTCTAGGACAGGCTGGGTCATGTTCCTCTGTGTGGTGGGGGAGCACCAGAACAGGCACCCCACCTGTTTTTATATTTGGCTGTTGATTATGGGAGGGCTAGACTCTACCAGAATCTCCAAAAGCTGCTGTAGGTGCTGCTCTGGGACAGGGAGGGCACCCACAGCCTGGCAGGTTGTGTGTCCTCCTAAGCACATCTGTAAGTCCCAACACACTGAATTCACAGTTGAAGTCTCTGTTTTGTAAGTACAAACTCAGGAAATAAAACAGCAGGAGCCCAAGTCTTAGCAAATGCCACAGGAACCTCTCCAAAACGAAAACCTCCCCAAGGGATGGATAACGCTCTGTGCCACACTTGCCACTAACCTTCTGTTGTGACTTCTTTCAAACAGTTTCTTAATACCTGAAAGGTAAATCTTGGAAGAAATGCATACCCTGACACTGGGGCAAGGCAGGGGCCAGCTGCAGGCAGCACCCCGAGTCCCAGCCGGCTTCCCAGGCTCTGCCAGCTCCCAGCACGGAGCATCCTGCACCCCAAACACCCTCTGGCTCTGCCCTGCCCTGCACCCCGGCTCTGCTGTCCAGTCCCACATGGGCCGGGGCTGGGCACCACCTCCAGCCCCCTGCAAGCTAGGACTGCCTAGAGGACAGGAGCAATTCCTCTGTCACCTTCCCGTGTCTGCCAGGACACCAGGCATCCCTCAGGAAGGGGATGCAGCCCGGCTGGCTGGGCTGGGATCTTGTGCACTAGGAGGGGACAGCTCGGTGTTTGTCCGTGTGCCCTTTGCTGGGGAGGACACCTTGCCCAACCAGGGGAACCTGAGTACTCTGTTTACATCATTGTCCTACCAGGTCTTTTGTCAGAACTCCATCGTGAGGGAGTTCATTAAACCGATTCGCTGTGGCAGAAAAAAAAATCCCCAGATAATGAGGAAAGCTGGAGCCAACCCAGGCAACCGACAGTGCTCTCCCGAGCTGAGGCAGCGGCAGAGGCAGCTCTGAAAGGTGACAGTTAAGACTGGCCCGTGTCTTCAGGCAAAAAAAGACACGAGACCCCGGGGACAACCCCATGCCCGGCATCCGTACCCCGCCCCGGCAGCCGCAGCCCTGCCCTGCCAGCATCGCATCCCACCGGGACTCTGTGCCAGCCCCCAGCGCTCCCCACACCGACGCTCCAGCCACCTCCAGGCACCGGCACCCACAGGGCCTGAAGCCCCCGGCA
>VYXG01004785.1:254569-299154 GCA_013397235.1 Lanius ludovicianus | reverse complement strand
GGGGTTACAGGGCACCCCAAGCTGTTCAGGGCACTGCAGTGGGTGTGTGTGGGGTTACAGGGCACCCCAAGCTGTTCAGGGCACTGCAGTGGGTGTGTGTGGGGGGGTTACAGGGCACCCCAAGCTGTTCAGGGCACTGCAGTGGGTGTGTGTGGGGGTTACAGGGCACCCCAAGCTGTGCAGGGCACTGCAGTGGGTGTGTGTGGGGGGTTACAGGGCACCCCAAGCTGTTCAGGGCACTGCAGTGGGTGTGTGTGTGGGGGTTACAGGGCACCCCAAGCTGTGCAGGGCACTGCAAGGGGAGTTATGTTGCACTGAGCCATTCAGGGGAATCCCGCTGTACCCCAGGTCCTGCAGGGCATTGCTAAGCAGGGGGGATTGCGTTGCACCCCAGGGTGCACAGGACACTGCCAGGGCTGTCAGGAGTGAGGGGGGGGTGGCAGTAGCAGTGATGCTGAAGGAGGGCACTCAGGGGACCCCAGACACAGCTCTGGGGTGCAAAGGGCCTGGTCTGGCAGCAGCACAGCTGAGGAGGGCAGAGGACGGCTCATGGGCAGGGGCAGCTCCTGTCCCCAAACCCACTGTGCTCCAGAGAGAGGACAAAAATGGAAGGACAGAAGGAAGTCAAGAAAGACACAAGGGTGCCATCCTGCCGTGGCTGACAGCTCCAGGGGCTGGTCACTCCATGGATCCCATGTCCCCAGCAGAGGTGTGAAGCAGAGTCTGTGGAGGGGGCACAGGTGACATGGGGACGGCCACTACAGGGCTGTGCTGGGCGGGGCTTGGGGCAGCTGCCACGCTCCTTCCTCACCGATTTCACTTTCTCATCTGGGCCAGCCACATGGCTGTAATTTGGGGGTTGTAAATACCTCAGGGGAATTTTTAAATTTAAAAAAAAAATGTTTTCATTTAAATTAAAAGACACTCAAGCATTTCTATTAGTATTAGAGGTTTTTAAAACTTAAAACAAATGTTGAAGCTAAACTACCAGGCAACGTCCACTTTGGGAAGTGCATGTTCAACATAATCCAGTTACCCATTGGGCAGTAAGTTTTTATTTTGTATGCGCGTGTCAGGGTGCCCAGTGGGGCAGGAGGGTACTTGGTCTCCCTGGGAACCTGGAGGGGATGAAGGCTTGGAGTGATGAAGGTGAGGGTCTCAGCTCTGCTGGCCTTCGTAGAAGCAGGACTCTGATGTTCTTGTCTCCATCCTGTCATCCCCTGGTGTCCTCCCCATGGCTGGCACCTGTCCCCAGCAACCTGCCTGTCCTCCTGTCCCCACTGCCCCTGCCATCCCTGCCGTCCCCACCGTCCCCGCCATGCATGGCTCTGTTTTAACCTGGAAACAGTTAACCAGGCTGGGTTTAAAAAAAATAAAAAAAATAAAAAAAAGATACAAGTCACTTATTAAAATGAATGTTTTACAATAAATTTGGCGAGAGGCCACCGACCTCAAATGAAAACCAGACCAGAGGACAGCGATGCTGCTTGCTGGCAGGGGCTTCCGGGACGTCTGTGCGTGCAGGCGCCCACAAGGGTCCTCCTTGGAGTGGGGCTGGGATGGGGTCCCCGTGGGGCTCACGCCCATCCCACACACTGGCCAGACATGCTGGTGTCCACTGGTGGTCGTGGGATGGGCTCTCAGCAGCTCCTGGTGCAAATGGGTGCTCAGTGATTTGTTGGCCTGGGTGCGAAAAACACCCTTTTGGCCTCAAACACTAAAAGTGACTTGGGGCAGTGGCAGTGGGCTGCAGGAGGGGACACCATGGGGATCCTCATCATTCTCCCTTGTCCCTGCCCATCTCCTTCCCCCTCTTGGCAATGGCCCTGATGCAGTGGGGTCTCTGCTTTAACCTCGTGGGGCTGGTGTTGGGTTTCAGTGCCAGATGCCATTGGGACTGGCTTGCTTGGATTTTTGCCTATTAAATTTCAAAAAACCACCTTTTTGGGGGGGCTGGGGAGGAGAGGAAGGCTGGGATCACCATGCCAGGGGTCCCTGGCTGGGAGCCAGCCCTCCACACAACGTTCCTGCTATGCAGCCCCAGCTGATTTAGTTTTATTTTTCAAACACTGAGCAAAAGTCCCAGTGAGCTCTCAACACTGCGATGGCCTAAGTCCTGAGGCCCATCCCCTTCCCAGCCCCCAGAAAAATTCACTTTGCATAAAATCCAGGGGTTTAGTGGTGCTTTGCAAGCACAGGCGGGTGCTACTCCTGGGCCTGTGCTTGCACAAGTCTCATTAGTGTTAATTAATTACACACGTCTGTGCCCTGCTGGGAAGCCAGGTAACCTGTTAGGTCAGGTGGCTGCGTGTGAGCAATGGTGGCACCTCCGTGGCTGCATCATGGATGCACCAAATGGTGCCTAAAACATCTGTGGGATGGGAAGGGAAGCAGCATCTGCAGTGTTCGGCCCTTATATAGGGCAGTGGGGTCTGTGCTGGCCTCATCCATCATCTGTGCCACCATCCCACTCTTCAGGGGCTAATGGGGAGCCACCATGGCTGTTCCCTCTGCCCAGACCCCTCACTGCAGTGCTGCATTCTGGCCACAGGGTCTGGGCTGGCTGTTTCCCTGAGCCACAGAGACCCATTCACACATCTGTGAGCCACCACAGTGCTGCCACTTGCCATGCTTTGCATTTTTAATGAGCTGGCAAAGTGGGGAGGCTGCATTCCCAAGGGGTACCCGGGGTCTGTGTCCCCAGGAGCATCCCAGGGTGCCACAGTGGTGTGAGGTGCAGGACAGCCCAAGCACTGCTGTCATCCCACCCCAAGAAGGTCTCCTGGCTGGGAGATGAAAGCAAGCTCTGCAGTGAATGTCTCCTTGCTGGGGAGGCTCCTGGCTGGTGGTGGCTGGGGGAGAGCCAGCATCTTTTGTTGGGTCCCTGGGTCTCCACCGTGGGGGTTGGCAGATTCACAGGAGAATAAAACGAGAATTCCTGCTCCCCTGTTGGTCGGTGTTGCTCAGAACTTGGCTTGGATCAGTCAAACCCACCTTGGTGTCTTTTCCTGAGGCGCTTGGCTGTGCTGGGAGAGCTTCAGCTCCTGCTACCCCCAGCCCTGCAGCCACAAACATCCACCTGAAAAGCCCTTTGGTCTGACACAGCCTCTCGGAGCATCCCTGCATGAAGCCAGGAGCACTCCTCCCAATGTCTGTCCTGTTTCACCCTCCCCTCTTTGGCATTTTCAGGGGACATCCAGACTGGCACCACTGTGGATGAGTTTTTGGAGGCTCTGTGTGACCCCAGCCCCAACTAAGAAAAGAGGGACCCCAGAGGGGTGCAAACCCCTTTGAGTTGCATGTTCCTCTGCCATGAGCAGGGAAGATCAGACCCTGCCTGATCTGACCACTTAAAACCACTGTCCCCAGCAAATCTGTGCAGACAGTGGACTTTCCCAGGAGCCTTTCCTCCTCACCATGCCATTCCTTGAGGGGCAAATTGGGTACTTGCTGGGGAGCAGCACCCCAGCTTTGCCCCAGCTCAGCTCCTCCGCAGCTCTGTCCCCGCGGAGTGCTGACACAATGGAGGCAGTGGTGGCTCTGGAGCCGGGACAGCCCATTGTGTCAGGCTGCAGCCACAGCCTCCTGTGAACATACGGGATGCTCCTGGCAGCTCCCGAAATCCCTGTGCCAGGCTGGGGTCACCCCGTGCTGCACAGCCCTGGGAGGGAACGTTTCTCTTGCAGATCACCGAGCCCAAGGGATGCTTTCGGCGCTCTGGGTCTGGGCTGGCTGCCCTGGGCCAGTGCCACCATCAGCGGGCGCAGCCAGGCAGTCTGAGCCCCACGGCCCCACAATGGCCCCTGCTCCGGCTCCCGGGGTGCAGGAGCCAGGTGGCTGGGAAAGCACAGCCAGAGGCCCTGGTGAGCCCTGAGCTGGGCGCCAGCGCTGTCGCAGGCTTTCGAGGCTGTTTCTGGAGCAGTCATGTCAGGGACTGCTGATGGTGCCAGGCTCCGTGGTCTGGATCCTCGTGCAGGGTTGGGGCTGCAGCCAGGATGCTGGGGTGCATCCCGAGGATGTGTCTGTCACCTTCTCCAAAGGTCTGTCCACAGGCAGTTCCCACCCCAGGTAAAAGGTGGGTGATGGCACCATCTCTCCCAGATCCCTCTGAGAGTGGACAGGAATTTCTTGTGCTGCTCAGCCTACTCTCCTTACTGCACCACAGCTTTGTGGCCAAAGATGTTCCCCAGCCCCTCCCTGAGGCTTGACAGCATCCCACCAACCCTGCCTCCTCCTTCAGGGAATGTGGCTGCAATTAATTCATTAAATGCTTCCGCTGACGCAGGAGCTGGCTGTGCCAAAACACCATTCCTGGGGCCTGGCCTCAGCTGGGTGAGTGCTGTGCTGGGCTGTGCAGGAGCCTCTGGCTGGGGCAGTAGCCTCTGGCATGGTGGGAAGTGCTGGGAATGTTCAGGGACTCCCGAGCACATCAAAGCCTCAGGACTTTGCTTGCAGCCCTGTGGATTTCACCAGCTTTCAGCTTCCAGGGCATCCTCTCTAAATCACAGCACATGACTTGGCCGGCTGGTTTCTCACCTGGCATCTCACCTGGCTTCCCTTCTTCACTCTTTTCATTATCTTCCTCCTTCCTCACAGTGAATTCCTGATCGTCCTTCTTGCGCACCTGGGTTTTGCAGCACGGCTGTCCTTGCTCCAGAGCCAACTGGAGAGCCAGCTCTGAATCCACTCACAGCTCTCAGCAGTGAATTTGGTGGCTAACTGCTGGCTGGAACCATCCCCAAGGGAAGCAGTGTCCCATGACATGGGAATCTTCCTTTTCTCATTCCTTCTGTTCCCAATACCCATCTAAGCATCATATTCCTAATGCATTTGCTGCACTAATAATGAGCTAAAAAAGGGCTTCAGTGCCACCACTGAGTTATCAGCACAGGCTGGACACATCCCCACTGGGATGCAGGGATGCTGCTGGCTCAGCCAGGACCTTCCTTGTTTGTTCAGACTTTCAGCTGAACTTGCTGTGATGGGTGCTCAGACACCACACACCATCTGGGGGTGCAAGGGGAAAACCTCCTGGGCTTTGGAGGGTGCAGGCTGTGCATGGAACATCCCTGGAGCTGCAGCACTGCTGAGCAGGAGCTTCCCAAAAATTGGGTGTCTGTGTGGCTGGGGGTAGCAAACTGCGGTGCTGGGTGGTTTCTGGCTGGTGCAGAGGCAGCTCTATAACCATAAAATAGGCTGCTGCTGCCTGTCAGTGAGCACAGGCTAAGGCCCCCCCGGGACAGCCTTGGCCTCTTTCTTGGTCCAGGCTTTTGCTGCTCCTTTTTAGCAGAGACACTTTTCCCCCAGCAAAACTGGCAGCCTGTAAAAACGTGTCAGCGTTTCAGTTTTTTCACAATTAATGAGGTGAAACATCCTCGGAAACATTTCGCTGTAATGTTTCTCCAGTAGCTGGGACTTGCCCCTCTCTTAAATTTTTCATGTACGCCACTTGAGCCGAGAAAGTTTCCTTCGGACTCAGCACATTTGGACCCCCCCAGCTTCAACCTCCCCCCGGAGCCTTCAGCACTCCCGGGGTGTTTGCAAGGCTGGGGCTGGGCTGGAGGGGGAACAGGGAGCAGCAGTGGGTCGGGATGAGGAGGTGGGAGCCTGCTCCCAGCAGTGGGGGAGCCCGGGGAGGGGCTGACAGCCCTTGTTCCCCAGGGATACCATGTCCCCCATGTCCGTGGTTGTTCCCAGGATGGGTTTGGACCTCACAGCATTGTGCCAATGCCAGCTGGGGCTGGTATCCTGTGGGCAGGGGTTGGTGGCCCCAAGGGGCTTCTCCCGTGGTTACTGGGGTGAAACCATGCAGAAAATGGGAGGTTCACTGGTATAGTTTTGCCCCTAAGCTGGTGCTCTGTTGGTCCTGTGCTCCCAGGCTGGGCTCGCTGGTGGGTGCAGGAAAGGCACCACACCTGTGTGACCCAGCACACCTGGAGGGGCAGGTTCCTGGCTGCTTCTCAACCCCCCAGGTTTTCCAAAATGATTTGGGGAGATTAAAGACCCGTTATTGTGTAGGCATCTCCCATCATCCCTTCTGCAACAAACCCTGTCCTTCCTGCACCCATGAGCAGGGACAAGAGCCCAGCTTCCCTTTGGCCTTTGGAGCATCCCTCCTGCTATCCCTCCCTGCAAAGCCCCAGTGTGAGCTGATAAACGCCCCCCCCGGGCTCCCAGGCTGTTCCTAACTGCTCCCAAGGCAGAGCAGTGTTGGAAGTGGCTGCTGGAAAGAGGGATCATCTGCACTTGGCAGCCCATGCACCCCCAAATCACACCTTGGCTTCGGGTGTCTCAGCCGAAGGTTGTGGGATAAAAAGGAGCTGGAGTGGGCACACACCATGGAGGAGCAATTCCCAAACCCCAGAGCTTTGCTCCAGTTCGCTGCAGTGTGAGGGGAAACGCTTCCTCCCCATCGCATGATTTAGAGGAACAAGTTAAACAATTGCACATGAAACTTTGGCAGACGTCATCGCCGGAGCTCTCCTCGCTTCCCCCGAGTGTATAAAGGGATGAAGGGAGTGCACATGTTTACCGAGAGAGACCATGGGAGAAACGAAAGACATTGTTTTTCCAAAGGATTTCTTGGCTGTAAAAGACCTCCACCACCCTGCGGCTTCCCTGATGAAGGCCCAGCGTTAATTTGTTAAATCCACATCAAGTGCCCAGAGAACCCGTTGTTTATTTTTGCTAATTCAGCCGGCCGAGATCAAATTGGGGTTTTATTTGTTAAGGATAAACCTTAATTAATAAAAGCTATTTATTTGGCTAGAGCCAGCCGCAGCCTGAGGGTCAGATATGCCACGATCATTATTTCAAGTAAAACAAACCCAAAATGTCTCTCAACAGTTTGAAAAACATAGAAACTTAGAGGGCTGAATTTATTTGTCTTAGGAAGAATTTACAGCTAATTCCCTCCAGGCTATTTCAACCCTTAAATTATACCCAAGAAGAAAAAAGGAGGAAAAAAATGCCATTCCAGGCGTAGTAGGGAAGTAAATGGTACAGCAGATTTGATCATTTTGGCTGGGGGGGTGTGAAAAATTTAAAGCTTAAAGGGTCTTTGGCAAACTGCTCGCAAATAAATGGAACGTGTGAAATAATGTAATGACAGAAAACTGTTTGGGGCCATGGGGGCTGCGGTGAGATGGAAAATGAAACACGTTGGAGGAGATGTAGCCTGGGCTTTTTGTGTGAGAGGGTTGAACTTGCTGCATTCTGACCTGGTCCCTGAAGAAGGGGGGTATTTGCACCCCAAAGCCAAGTGGTAGAGCTGGACTCAGAAAATCTTGTCCCAGGATATAATGGTGCTCATAGGGAGAGGGGTTTGCAGCATCCCCTGGGGAAGAGACGGGCTGGCAGTTGGCTGAAGTGACCATCTGGGGTAGCAGGGATGGTGCTGGGCAAACATCGTCCTCTGGATGAGCATTTTGCAAAGAAACTGGGTGTCCAGAGGGGAAGACTGACCATGGCTGGCAATAAAGTCCATCCTGAAAGACATCCCAAGGGAGAATCCCTGCCCGTGTTTAGGGGGCTCAGGTGGGTGAGCTGCTGGGATTGTTAGTGCTGGTTGATCTGGATTGCAGCTGCTCTGAGGCTGTTTGTTGTGCATTATGGAGCTCGTAAGTCAGAACCGAAGGCTCAGTGGAAATCGAGTGAAAATTACCTCTTTACAGCAGCTGTGGGAGGTTGGGGGCCCTGCCAGTGTAAGGGCCCCCCTTGGCAAGTCTAGTACCAAGGCCAAGACTTGCTGAGTCTTTCCTATGGAAAACTGATGGAAGGACAGAGGGAAAAGGCAAGTCAGAGAAGGGGGCTTGGCTGGCTCCCAGCTGAACCAGCGTGGCTCTGAGCCCAGGGTGGTGTTGCCTTTGCAAATAGGGCAGGACCTGTCGCTCCCAAGTTCTCAGTGTGGCAAAGTCCAGGCTTGCCAGCATTGGTGCTCCCAAGGGAGAAGGGTTCTGGGGTGACTCCCAGCACCCCATGGCATCTGTAGGGCACAATGCTGCTCCCAGGCTGTCTGCAGCTCTTGGGCAGCACTGCCTGAGGCAGGACAGCCCAGAGGGGAGGCTGGAGGTTACCCAGGACACATCCAGCACCCCAAAACTCATCCACATCACGGGTGAAAAGTCTCCTGTCTTTCCTAACACTCTTCTTGTGATGCACATTGGGCCCATCCTGCTTTGTGCAAAGCCCCTTTGCTTCCCTCTCCCCATCCTCCCCCACATGTCATCCTTCGTTATTCAGTAATGTTATCCCCCCTGTTTTCCCCCTTTCTCTGCATTTTTTCTCCTTTCAGCGGAAACTGTAATCAGTGGAAGATAAATACAGGGAAGGTAGCTGGGGGGAAGGCTCAGGAGCCCCCCTGACCTCAGGGCTGGCCAACCAAACTGGTCCCTCCAGTCCAAATGAACCCCCAGAGTATACCTGACAAAGACAAGGGTTTGGCTTTCTCCATAACCTCCCTAAGCACTGCTTTGGGGCACAACAGTGATGGTGGTGAGCGGGTTTTAACTTTGTGCAATTACAAACTCTTATTCCTGGAAGCCCATCGGGGTGGGAAACTGGTTTCCAATTCCTCCATCAAGGTGTCAGCAGGTCTGGTTAAATCCAAGTCCTGCTGATGGCACTGAGAGGACACGGTGTCTTTGGGGGACCCAACTCATCCCCCTTCCCATTCCTTCTCTGATGCCACAGAGGACTTGGCCATGCTCCTTTTTGGGAAGCTGATTTGGGGTTATTAAAGCATCTCTTAGAGAGGAGATCCAGCCTGACTGTACATTGTAAACCTGTCAGACACTCACCACCAGCAATTAGGGTGGCATTTTTCTGGTCCCACAAGCCTGCAGTGCCTGAGCTAATGAGGAAAAGATGTTGATGCATTACCAAGGCTCATCCCTGAGCAGAGCAGAGGATCCAGGCAGGCACTCCATGTGTGAAGCTGCCTCCCTGCCATACAGAGATGGCCTGGAAAAGGTCTGGAAGGTCCCCCCATTAAAAGCAGCAATAGAGGCTGAACAAAGTGCTCCAAAGCCAGCATAGCCCGGGGTGTGCAGGTCTCCAAAATCCCAGGAACCACTGGTGCTCAGACACATCCTGACCCAACTCCAGTCTTAAACCTTGATCCCTTCCCGCATATGGGAAGCACTCAGCACCACTTGTTTCCTGTGGCTCTTTAGCTCTTCCTTCTGTGGGTTTGGGGAGATAAAGGCCAGCCAGAAATGTGGCCAGATCCTGCAGAACTGGATTGAGAATTAATTTAAGAAAACTTTCCTCCTCCTCCTTTCTTTCAGCCAAATTAGAATGGGTGAGAGAAACCGTCACTTATGGAAAAGTCTTATAACCATGTTTAAATTGAGGATGAAGCCAAAGGGGGTTTATAAATTTTATTTATACATTTCCCAGGACTCTGTTGAAATCACTGCCAGTTTGGTGAGGGACAGTGCATGCCCTTGTGACTACACCTTTTGAACCAAACCCTGATCTGCCATTTCTCAGAAACATGTGGCATGGTCATAAACCCACAAGGAAACCTCTCACACTGTTACATCCTGTATCTCTTTCCCAGCTTGATAGTTCTCTTTTCAATCCCAGGCTCCCAGAAAACTCAGGGACAACCATGGCTAGACTTCATGTATTTTAATCCAGCGGCTCATTAGCTCGCTGAAGGAAAACAGGACCAAAAAAGGAGTTTAACTAAAAGGGGCAACTGGAAAGCAGAGACTGGCAGAACATTTGAAGCTGCAGGAACAAGTGCTGGAGGGAATTCTGAGAATTTTATTTGTGAGCCTTTAAACTCAATTGGTGGCGGAGGGCAGCCCGTGGTTTCCTGGCTGGGGAAAGGGCCTCAAACCCACGCATATTTCAGGCACTGTCCATCGTGTCTTTACCCAGCAAAGAAGGCCATGGCCAAAATACAAGAGCACAGACTGTTGATGGTCAACCAAGGCCAAATTGCACCTACAGCATGAAAAAAGACCCAGATAAATGCTAATGGCTGCAGAGAGGTCTTGGGAGACTGGTGTAGTTGGGTAAATAGGGGTCTTAGGTACCTGACTGAAAACTTATTGTTGGGTGTTTCAAGGCTTGAATTATTCAGAGTTAAGGTCCAAGAAGGTTTTTCTGGCCTTAAAGATCTTGGAACCCCTTGTTTCCTCCTGCTCAACAGCTTGATGGTGTCTAGAAACAGAAGAGTTAATATCCCTTTCAGTAGATTTTATTTGTTGCTCAAGTATCATCTGAAAATGCTGCACTTTTTAAATAAGTATCACAATTAATATTATTAGCAAGCATTTAATTTGTGAGCATACTCAGGGAGTGGTGAGTTCTGCTACCCTGGCCTCTGCAATGATATAGAGCAGAAAGCCCCAACATACCCCTGCCATGAATCAGAATGTCATAAAATTATTAACATTTCAAATAATTCCAAAATGCTTTCCCACCAGTAGGTACAGATTGTATCCAGATGCTTTATTAGCAGAAAGAATCATTAACCAGTACATCCACAAGGGAGAATGACAGCAAGTCGTGCTCCCCATGAAGCCTTTGCAGGCAGCTGACTGGGTGTCTCGGAAAAAGACTTCATAAACTTGCCCAAACCTTATGATATTAGTGACAAAGAAGAGATTAATCTCAGCCTGGCTGACAGCCCAAGATCAATACTGAGAAACCAAACTACACCCTCAGCTTCATGTTTCCATGAGCCAGCAAAGCCAGAAATAAACACTGTGGAGGCTGAGCCCTGCGAGACACGGTGCTGCTCGTTCTGAGCTCTGAAAACCAGGGCTAGAAGAGCAGATGCTTGGCTGCAGTCCTGTGTCACCCTGGGGACTTGCCATAGCTGGGGCCTCGGGGTGTGCTGGAGGTGGGAGCTGAGACCTGCATCTTGGGGGTTTTTTTGGTGGTGAATTTTCATCAATATTCATGAAAGCTTGACCTAAAGTCTTAGCAAGAGCTGAGCCCAAGTTTGGATCAAGTGCAGCCCCAGAATACACTGAGATTGGTATTCAAAATCAGGTCCACATGGTTTTAGCCACATGTGAAACCATCACAGGTCTTCGTAAATTTTGGGGTTAACCCTAAGCTCCAGCAGGTCCCAAAATAGGTTTTGATTCTATGGACATCACAAGGTTGCACAGAATGCTGCTCCCCATAGAGTCCCAAGTGCCTGGAGGGAGCAGGGCTGACACAAAACAGGGCAGTGAAGACCCCCAGGAGGGCTTGAGCTTGGTTGAGTTGTGGGGTCTCACACAGGTCTGGCTCTCATGTGGCTTCTGTTCTTTCCCCACAGGTGAGAGCCTGAGCCCAAGCTGCGGGGCAGCCAAGAGGAAGAAGAAGCAGAGGAGGAACCGCACCACCTTCAACAGCAGCCAGCTGCAGGCTCTGGAGAGGGTCTTCGAGAGGACACACTACCCCGATGCCTTTGTGCGAGAGGAGCTGGCGAGAAGGGTCAACCTCAGCGAGGCCAGAGTCCAGGTGAGCACAGGTTTGTGTGGGAGAAAACAACACCCTCTGCCTTGCCCCCAGGCAGGAGCAGGGACTGTCCCCTCCCTTGTTCCATCCTGCACACCACCACGATCCGTAGGACAGATGCTTGGGACGTCCTTGCTCGCACTGGGTCCCCAGTGACCACCTTTCCCCCTGCCACAGGTGTGGTTTCAGAACCGGAGGGCCAAGTTCCGCCGTAATGAGAGGGCGATGCTGGCCAACAGATCGGCATCGCTGCTCAAATCCTACAGCCAGGAAGCAGCCATTGAGCAGCCCATGGCACCACGACCCACTGCACTGACCCCGGAGTATCTCTCTTGGACCAGCACCTCCCCATACAGGTAGGTGGAGGCTCTGGAGGAGCTGAGGAGGAGGTGGCTTTGGGGCAGGGCCACTCCACTGCTGCAGGAATGCAGCCCTGTGCCATTGCTGGGCATTTGGGGAGTTTTATGAGGCTGAAAGGAGCTCGTCTGACTTGGCTTTGGGAACCATTTCAACCCTGTCTGAGCATCCACTGCCCAACGCTGAGCAGGCTTCCCTGCCTCCTTGCATTTCGCAGCCAGAGCAGGCACCCTGGTCCTCGCAAGGGATTTGCTTGGCCTTGTGCTGACCCTTCCCATATCTCAGCACAGGAGGTGGCATGGGTCCCTTCTGGTTCCCAGCTGTTTGTGTTCAGCCATCACATCCAAAAGCACAAAGCAGGGCCTCCTGGTGCATAGTTTGAGGGGGTTCCCACATCCATCCAAGCACGTAAAAATGCTGAAGCCTTGGCTGTGCTTGTGAGAGATCTCCAAGAGGGAACAGCCAGCCTGGCCCAGGAAGCGAGCAGGACCCCAAAGGGCATGGGGACTCCTCCATGGGCCATTGCCTCATTGCTCCCTGCTCCCTCCCCGCAGCACTGTGCCCTCCTACAGCTCCAGCGGGACCGCAACACCCACCCAAGGGGTGAACATGGCCAACAGCATCGCCAGTCTGCGCCTCAAAGCCAAAGAGTTCAGCCTCCATCAGAACCAGGTGCCGACCGTGAACTGAGCAGGGCAAACCCCATCCCATGGCCTCCTCCAGGATACAGCGTGGAGCTCCTGTGCCGGTCCAGGACAAATCCACTGCCTGCCCAACACCCATGCCACTCATCCAATGTCTCAGCATCTTCTCTCCTCTTCCCTTCCCTTCTGAAGGTAGAGTCAGTCCCAGGCTGAAGTGGCACATAATTATAGCCACATATGGAGCGAACTTGGTTAGAAACTTGCTTTTCGCACACCCTTATAATAACGGCTATATATACACACATACCCCCCACGCGCTCTTTGAGGACAAACAGACTTGCCAAGGGAACAAGAATTTGCTTCCAAACATGGAAGGATCTTGGACTATTGGATTTGACCAATTTGGGTATCTTGCCCAGAGAGCCAAAGAGTTATTGGGTCTTCTCCTCCCGCAGGGACAGCGTGGGAGGATCATGAGCCCCCCTTTCCACCGGGCTGTGACTTGTGGCGCTCAACTGTGTGTGCCAAAGCTGATCCATGTGTTCATTTCTTTGTGCAACCCCAGCCCCAGTGTGGGGTTTGGGACTTCCTAAAGTTTGGGATTTTGGGAAGCTGATGGCTCACCCATGCCATGGCCAGTCTAGGCCAGCCCTCTGCACTGTGCTGCCTGCATTTAGGAGCTGCCTATGCTGATGGCATCAGGCTTTGTCCCTTCCCAGAGGGGCAAGCAGAGCTGGAGCATCTCAACAGACCTGCCTGGAGCTTGTGAGCTCTCTTGTGAGCTGGGGATGCATTGCCAATCCCCAAGCAGGCACCGCTGCCCTGCCTCGGTGGATTTGCCAGCAATTCTGCAGAGCCCCAGGTCATTGAACCATCCCAGGGAGCAAGAAAATTGGAAAAAGCTGTTGGGTTTCAGCTGAGTAGGCGGCTCCCAGCACTTCGTGCCAACGAAGGCTTCGCCTTCCGGAGGCACAGCCTCCCCGTCGGCAGCTCCGCAGATGTGCTCGGGGGTCTGGGGCCGGCAACTCCATGGGGGAGGCTTTTTTGGTTTTGCAGAAAGGAAATGGTTTCCCCCTCATCCCACCCTGCTGTGCAGCCTAATGAGGCTCCAAGGTGGGATGTGCAGGGGGATGGACTCATGGTGGGCAACCTGGCCCCAGCCCATGGGACTGAGCTGCGGAGAGATGCAGCCTCCACCTTCCCCTGACAATTCTGCAGCAATGAGGAATGAGCTGGAGTGGTGGAGGTGGGGCGTCCCTATGGACAAAGCCCACTGGAAATCAGACCACCCTTTCCTCATCCACTGGAAAGAGCCACCAGCCAAGCGTGGAGACACCACCAACTCAGAGGGGTGGCCTGGACAGTGAAGACACCAGCCCTGCTTCCCTAGAAGGGGTTGGTTTGGGGGCTGCAGCAATAGATCTGAGAACAAATAGAGTAATTGCTGAGGTGCCTCCTCCACATAAACATCCTCTGGTCAGTGACACCAAGGCTGAAAGTGTCACAGCTACAAAGTGCCCACCTGAGTACCCACAGCTCCCAGGAGCATCCTCTCCCATTCCCACTGGGACTTTCACTGCAGCTGCATGTGGGACCCAGTGGCTGGGACACTGTGGCCTTCAGCTGCACTGCAGGGCAATGCCAGCCTGGGAGGGATTCACCCAGCTGGAGACCCAATGGGAGAACCAGGAGAGGAGCCCATCTCCTCTGGCTGGGGGTGAACCAGCCCCTCAATCCTGCCTCCAGCCGCTGCTTTTTCTGCTCCACAGTGCAGCCCCTAGTTGGGAATAGTTACCATCTCCTCCTCAAGCTTGGCAGGCAGGGAGAGGGCACAGCCTGACTGACACTGTCCACCTCATCCAGGGAACAGTGTCACCCTAAATACCCACCCTCTGCCCCCATCCACATTTCCAGGGCTGGTATCCCTCCCATTTGTCATGCCAGAAGAAGAACATGCAGCTCCCCATGCTGCACAGAGACCTGCCAAGCCAGGGGAAAGAGGGATCCACTGGGGATCAAATCATCCTCCCTAAGAAACACCACTTGGGGCAGGAGGAGGGGGCCGGGGGGGTCCTATTCCCATGGAAAGCACAAGGCTCTTTTTTCAGTTATACAAGATGAAACCACAGGGATATAAATGTCGCTGCCTCTTTGAGAACATTAATGAAAATAAACCCATTTAATAGTTTGCAGATGCTGTTTCTGTAAACCTAAAAAAAGCAGGGAATAAATATTTCTTCACTAAATATCTATATGTATATATATATTTGAAAACATTTGCTCCTAATCTTAGGCCCCCTCCTTTGCTGTGCTTTTGGCAGCTTATCACAGCTTGTCAGTCAATGCTGAACTCACCAAGAAGAGATACAAATTGCACCCATGGAGGGGTAGCAGGACAGAGGGATTATTGTAATCTAAGCTCTCTCTCGCCCTTTCTATTTGTACATTTCAATTACTTGTAACAAGATCCATGGTGGATTTGTTTTTTTCTTCTGCATGTCTGTGTTTTGGAAATTTTTGTAAGGTTTTTGTAAAAACAACTCTTGTGAAATAATGGAGGAATAAATATTTTACTGAGTAGAGACGTGTCAGCGCATGTGATAGGGTAGAGACTCTTCATCACCAGCCACTGTGGTTTCCCCACCTGCCCTGGACAAGAAGCCTGGGCAGAAATTGAAGTAAGAGGCAGCAAGAAGGGTCAGATTCTACACAGAAATTGAGCTGAAAGAAACCAAAGGGTAGGAATAAACCATCCGATTGTAGAGCACTTTCCAGGGAGCAAAGGCCTACAGGTGCAGAGCAGGCACCAAGCACCCAAAACAGGGGGAATCAGTGGTCAGGCAAAGGCAATACCAAATAGCTGAGGCAGCCAGAGTTAAACAGGGCTCCAGGAGCTCACAGTGCTGAGCTATCAAGCAGCAGATTCAATGCAATATGGAGAAGTGTGAAGATGTGCCCAGGGGAAACTGCTCAGTGCGCGCTCAGACTGAAAGGTAGCAAGTCAAGTGGCAGGAATTGTTAGGAAAGGATTAGAGAGCAAGGCAGGAAGTATCCTCACAGCACAAATAAAGCCTGAAATCCATCACCCCAAGATATTGCGGAGATCAAAGGTATGGTATGTTCAGAGAGGCTGAGAAAGTTAATGGTGGGGTCCTGTGGTAATTAGCTTGTCCACTGCTTAATTTTGTGGCGGGCTTGCCTCTTTATGCCTTGGAGTATCTTTAGACCATTCACAAACAGCCTAAATATCCCTCGACTGTGCAGCGCCACCTTAAGCCAGTGTTTGTTGACAGCTACCCCCAGAGCAGAAGGTGAGAAGAGAAATAGAGCTCATACCTCTTTTGATGTTAAGTCATTTATTCCCTCTGTCCTGGAGGGGGACAGAGCACCCGACCTGGGCAAACAGTCGGCGAGGTAAGAGAGAGGGGCTTTCCGTCCTGCTGGTTTTATCACAGACAGGGGGAAAGGGGATACCAGGGGGCAGAGATGGGACAAACAACCAAGCAGATCAGAGCCCGGGCTGCTGGAACATTGGACAGACCCGACTCGTCACATGGCAGGGACCCGACCGGGGTGGTGGCAGGGGGGGTCCACCGCAACAGTGGGGGGGTGTGTGTTGGTGCAGTGTAGCAGGGATTCAGCTGCCTGTGCAGGAAACTGCTGCTCTTCCAGGAGCTGTGAGGGCTGGGAGGAGAAGGGACACCTGGGTGTCCCTTGTTTGTTTTACTTGCCTTCACCCGCTGAAATGCAGCAGCCTCCTGTCAGGCCAGCTCACACGGTGTCACTTACAGGATGCCTCTGTCACCTCCTCCCCAGGCCATCCTCAATCCCCCACACACAGCCAGGGGGACCACAATGCTATCCCATGCACCCAGAGGGGCTCAGCTCCATGAGCCACAGGATCTGCTCCCTCCCAGCAGCAACCTTTGTTCCTCCCACCACTGGTGGCCTTTGGGACACGTGGATCCTGTGGATTGCAAGGCTGAGGAAGGAAGGACCCCTAAACAACACATTCCAGAAGGGAACAAGGCTCATCCCATTTCATCCCTGCAGGACCCAGCAGGAGCAAGTCCCCATGTTGGGCATTACTCCAGGCCCACCATGGTCCCAGACACTTGACCATCCCTATCAAATTGCTCTGTGGCTGCTTTTTAACCACTTATTTATTCATTCAATCAGTGGTTTGTAGATCATTAAGGCCAATTGTCCAACCTCCTGCATAACAAATATCACCCAAGCAGCATCTTCTTCCTCAGCACATGGCCAGTGCAGAGCATCCCTTTGGAGAGCATCCAGCACCGTGTCAAAAACCCCATGGAATTGATGAGCTTAAAGCTCCCAGGGCAGATTCCTCCAGTGACTCATTACTGTTGACTGCTGGAAATATGTCACTTATTTCCTGCCTGAACTGTCCCAAATTCAGTTCATCTCCCACTAGAGCAGAAGGTCTCAACCCATGGTCAGTCAGCTCCCAGGAGCTGATGGACATCTGAGGGGTCCACAAACCAGGAGGCAGACAAGCTCAGCTGGCAGGAACAGCACTCCACAGGGAAGAGAGGCACTGGGGGAAGGCTGTCAATGAAGAGGAGCTCAAAGGCATGTGCAACCTTCTCCTCTTCCAGGACAGGGGCATTTTTCCTCCTAGGAAGGGCACATCCATCACCAGTACTAATTTAGGCAGTAGAGCTGGTTTCCATCCATGCACCACAACTCTGTGAGTGGGGGAAGGTTGCAAAGACATTTGCAAACTGTTTCCTTCCTCAAAGCAGTTGGTTTCAACCAGGTGCTTCCAAAAGGGCAGGTCTCAGGTGATGGGAGGATCTTCCTGGACCCCCTTTCCTTGTCTCTGACCCCAGAGCCTGACACTTGTGCATGACTAGCTGAGTGGTGAAAAGCTGAAGTTTGCCCCTAGAATATTTTAATGAGAACAATTTTGTGTTGTCATCAGCATTGGCTGCCACAGCAGCAAGACAAAACAGAGCTCACATTTTCCAGCTCACAAGGACACCAGCCTGGTTATCCCCATCCAGAATGAATTACAGACATATTGCAGTTACAGCATCCTCCTTTCCCATTATCCTTGTGCCGCTGAGCCCTTCTCCCTCTGGTGGCAACAGGAAGGTCTGAAGACCCTCTTGCTGGCACTCCAAACTGCAGAAACACATGACAGCATCGTGTCACCTCCCAGCAGCCGAGCCCCTCCTGCCCTTTGGAGCAATGCTCCTGTCCTGGAGGTTGCAATGCTCACCCCAAACTCTGTATTCCATATGGAAGGAGCATCTCCTCCCTGCAGCACGTATTTTGCTCACTGCTGCTTCTTTCTGACCCCACAAGGAAGCAACTTAAGGCAGCAGAGAAGCTGGATGGTAGCTGTCCACAGGGGGTGTAATGCCTTATAATTACTTAGGAAGAAGGGAGGAAGCAAAGGTTCCTTCTGTATCCATCACAAAGCCCAGGAAGTTATCATGTATAAGGAAGAACTGTTGCATGGAGATGCACAGCGTTGCATCCATACACCACAACTTCAGAAGCAGGGGAAGTTTGCAAGGACATTTACAAACTCTTTCCTTCTTCAAACCAGTCTGTTTTCAACCAGGTGACTGCCAAAGGGCAAGTCTGAGGTGATGGGAGGATCTCCCTGGATCTGACATTGCATCTGCCTGCTTTGGAGAGGCTGATGGGCACTAGAGCAGCCATCAGCCTACTCCCCCTCAACCCGTCCCCCAAGGAAAGGCACCCTCCCTCCACCCCAAACACCTCCAGCTGCACCCCAAGCTCTCTGGCCAGCAGACGTGGGGGGAGAGAATCCGTGGGTGAGGGTCCCCGGGCAGGGTCCGCGGGTCCCCGGGCAGGGTCCCCGTGTCCCCCCGTAGGGTCCCGCAGCCACACGAGGGTGCTGCAGCCCCGCACAGCGCAGCCCGCGGAACCCGGCGGGCCGGGGGCGAGCCCCCATCGCGCTGCTCTGCTCCGCACCCGGCCGGCTCCCTCCCCCCTATCCGGGGCTCGCCCCCGCCTATGAAGCAGGCGACGTCTCACAGCTCAGCCCCACAGTCGGGTTGGAAAACGCCCGCTGGAAAAAGTTTTCCCGGTGCCAACTTCATCCTCATGTGCCAGAGAGCAGCAGGGAAGCACCGTTATCTTCTCCAGAGGACTTCCTTCTGGGATGCCCATAGCTCCTCTCCTTCTCTCTACAAGTCACAGGAATCTCAGTTCTTCAAGAGGAATAAGAGGATTTGTGTATCAAAATCCCATCTGCTAGAGGGAATGGGAGATTTTGGGAGGGCAGAAAAGGAAGAGCTGCCCAAGCAGGAATCTTAGTCCAGAGCCCACCAGGGGAAGGTCTGGATGAAGAGAAACGCAGGAGGTGGTGCAGGCAGGTAAGGAAGAGGTGTGTTCAGTGCTCAGGGGTAGGAGGGATCCAGTGACTCGAGCCACCTGAGTGTGGGAGGGGAAGTGGCTTGTGCTGCCTCTCCACTTGCTTTTCTCCCAGCTCCAGACACCTTGAGGGAAGACACGGTTGTGTGAATCACATTCACACATTTCACCACAGAAGGGGGCGGAATGGACCTTAAAGATCATCTCCTCCCAACCCATCCTGCCGTAGGCAGGGACAGCTTGCATTAGACCAAAGTTGCTCAAGGTCTCATCCAACCTGGCTTTGAATTCTGCCAGGGCTGGGATCCACAGGCTCCGTGGGCAGCCTGTACCAGTGTCTCACCACCCTCATAGTAAAAAATTTCTTCCTCATGTCTGACCTAAATTTCTCCTGTTTCAATTTGTACCTATTCAAGCACCAAAGTGCCGTGCAGTCCCAGGTGGGTTTCAGAGTGTTGCTGTTTCCTGTTTGAGACACATGTGACAAACAAGTTGGACATACAATGCACACACCAAAACCCAGAGACTGGTGGGTGCAACCCCTGTCCCTGCTCTCCTGGAGCAGCAGGAGACACTTGGCACATCCTTTGCCCACACAGATGTCAGAGCACGAATGTGGGAGCCCTGGGCTTTCAATATTAATTGGAGAAAGGCAGCGATGCCCCCCTATGCAGCAAACACCACTGGCAGCGTCCAGGAGAGAGCCAGTGGCTCTGATCACCCAGACCCAGGAGAGCCCTGATGGGACTGGTGCTGCCCAAGCAACCAAGCCCAGCTCGCTCCTGCTTCCCCCAAACTTCCACAACAGTTCAAAATAAGTGCAATGCTGGGGCCTCTCTCAAGTTTGCCTTGTAGGCTTTTGCTGTTTGTTTTTTTTTGAGCCAGGAGAGTTCACATTCCCAAGCTTTTCCCTGCAGCCAGTAAGCACAGTTTATTTTTTTTTTAATAAAAAAGAAGAAAGCAGAGCTTTGCATGTAACCTCAGCTTCCCTGAGCAGGGCATCAGCCTCAGGCACTGGACAGGCAGCCGAGAAGAGGCTGAAGCAGCTGGCAGATCTGGGGGCTGGAAGAGTATTTTGTAGCCTTCCTTCCTCCTTCCCATGCCAAAATCTCCATCCCAGCCACATCTCCAACCACAGCAACATGTACTGAAGAGAGTCCATTTTATAAAACCACTGCCTTTCTTATTTGAAAACAAAAAGGGAAAGAAAACAACCAAGCGGAGCCATTTTATCAAACACAGACATTGAGAGGGCAGCACCTCCCAAACACCAACAACTTAAGAAAATAGGGGAAAACCAGAGAAATGAGGCATTTGTTTCCCAGCAACTTAGTGCAAAAAAAGGGGGATATTTATCTTGGAAAATACAACCAGCTCCTTTACAAGTCCTAAAAACAGAAAGAAGAGCAACCACATCTTACCTGAGCTTCTCCAGCCCTCCAGTATTTTTGAGTGAACACCAAGCTTTGTAACAACTTGCTGCTCAGGGAAGGAAAACTGAACAGAGCTGCTTGTAATTCCCAGCTCTGCTGAATTTAAAGGATCAGCACAAATAATGCACACCTGGAAAAGAGGTTCCTCTGCAGGGCAGGTGAGTGCAGAGGAAGGGGATGCCTCTTTAGAAGTCCTAGGGCACTCCAGGCTCTACAGTGGGGTTTAACATCCTGCTGAGGATCCATCCTGCTGGGGCTGGACCCAGCTGCTGCCCAGCTGCATCTGCTGCTCCCAAAGGAAGGATGTATCACAGCACAATGATTTGTTTTTATTGGGAATATTTGCTTCCTGCCACCAGGATGCATGTGCAGCAGCAGAGAAACATACAGGGGTTCAAGATCTTGTGCACCCTGTGAGGCAGAAAAGACTTTTTAAGAGGGGTCTGTGTTACCCAGACATCTGTGTGAAGAAGTGGCCAAGAGTGAACTGCTGAACCTGCAATCCTGCCCACCTTCCTCACAGTGGGAGAACAAGGCATTCCACTCCAAACTTCACCACACAGCTAGGCCTGAGGCCACAACTGCACTGGGATCAGGAGTTATTAGTACAGAAACTTCTACCCAAGCTGAGCAAGGGCTGAGCACCAGTCTGAGCAGGTGTGTCCCCAGGGCTCAGTGAGGTCTCAGCAAGAGCATCTCTGAGGAGAGCAGTCAAGGGAACAGCCTCAGTGCACAGGACAAGTGGAAAGGGAATTTATTTTCTACTCATTCTGGCTTGCCTCTGGGATCTTAATCAAATTATGTGCTGCCCTCAGAGGAGGGAGGAGGCACTGAAGAGCAGAGGTTTGCTCCTGCCTTCTCCTCCAGAGGGATGCTCCATTTCTGCTGCTGCTGCTGCTGGGAGCAGCCCCTGGCACCTGGGGACAGCTGTGTGGCAGAGGAGCTCATGGGGCTTTGTCACAATGCAATACCCTGGTCCCGACCTCTCCTCTCTAACATTACACTTTTGGCTGACACAGAGCAGCAATACTGTCTTCAAAGCCCCTCTGCTCATTTCCAGAGCTTTCTGCAAACACCAGCTGGTCAGGGCTGTGAATGGCGTGGCAGCAGTGGACAGCAGGAAACAGCTGAAAGAAAACACCCCTAAAGTGATCATGGCACATTTTCCAAACAGCAATGGCCCTTCTGTGGCCAGAGAAAGGCTACAAACAGAGGGGGAGAAACTCAGTCTGATGCCCTGGAGGCATTTTCAGGCATTAGTTGCATGTGGACATGACTGCCCTTTGGGAGAAAACCCTGTCTGTTTTGTGCGAGCATTTCAGACTTTCCAGAAGTCCCAGAGCTTTGTGTCCAGCAAATGTATCCAGGCTCTGTGTCCAGGGTAAATGATTCCTGCTGGCTGCTCCAGCCATGTCGCTCTGCATCTTGCTGTGGTGAGGCTGGGATGGAAAAGCCCCAGCTGCTGCTGGCTGGGAGCTGCCAGGAGTTAGCAGGAGCCTGCCTTCAGTGAGGCTCCTGGTAGGGAGCTGTGTCCCATGGTGTGAGACGAGGTGGCACTGGGAGCAATGAATGCTTCAATGGCTTCACAACATCACCCCTGAGATTCTGACTTCCGTGTTACACTGCCTGGAAGGCACTGCCTCCTGTCCTCCTGATGGAAGAGGGAATCTAAGGGACTAAGTCCTAAGGGACTCACATCCCCACAGATGCACATCACTGGGCAGGAGAAGGGTGGCTGCTTTATAACCTCTGCTACAAGCACATCTGCTGACTATGAGACTTTGTTGGACCCTTATGATTCCCCCTTCCTGATTCATGGGGGATTCATGACCAAGAGGAAAAGGCAAATCTTCTCCCTCCCTGTTCCAAACACACAAAACCTTTCCTTCAATGACCCCTTCCTTGAGGGGCAGTCCATGTGCTTTCCACTTCTCACCCTCAGCAGGAGAGAGAGAAACCTGCCTCCACATCCCCTTCCTGCATGTCCCTTCTCTCTGGTGAGTTCTCCAACAAATTCTGATGGCAGTGGAATTTTATCAAGGCTGCACTGAACATCCTCAGGGTGCAGTTGACCCCCCTGCTGACATCCCTGGTCTCACACACACATACAACACACACACACAGACACACTCACAGGGGGGACCAGCAGAGTCAGGATGAGGGGGTTCAGGTGGTCGGTCTCTCCGGGTGTTACCAGTACGGGGTGGTGGCCAGGAGGATCTGCAGGGCCATGGAGAAGCAGGGCAGCTGGGCCACACTGTAGGCCACGGAGCGTGTGGGTGCCCTCAGCCGCAGGAGGTAGGCAATGGTGTGGATGATCCGTCCCACACAGAAGATGAGGAAGTGGATCCTGGCCACTGCAGGACTGGGATCCAGCAGGGAGTAGATGGCTCCGAGGAAGAGGAAGGGAAAGATGTTCTCCATGTCATTGCGGTGGGCCCTGAAAAGCGACATAAGGTTGTTCCTTCCCACCAGAATTCCCTCTTTTCCCTCATTCCTTCTACCCAGAGTACCCATCCCTAGGTGCTGTTGGGCCTCTCCTCCACTGGATGGGGCAGACACTGCCCCCAAAAGTGTCAGTTCTCCCTTACACACAGAGGCAGGAGGATTTTACACCCCATGTCTCTCCCTTGGGACGCTGAGCTCCTGAAACTTTCTCTCCGTGACTGGGACGCCTTTGCCACAGCAGATGACAGCTTGAGGGTTGGAGCTTTCAAATAAACAGAGCAAAACAAAGACCCTGGGAAGTTGTGAAAAGCTCTAAATTGGTGTGGTGCCAGCACGGCATGGCCCCAGATGTGGCCATGCTACACAATAAAAAGCAGTTCCAGACCACAGCTTCTCCAGTGGAGAAACTCACAGGATGGGAGGGTTTGTGGCTTCACCTCTGCATAAATGTACCCAAAGGGGACTGGGGAGCAGCACTCCAAGGACTTCCACACTGTGCCAACAGCACCGGGGTAACAGCACCACAGAATGGCTGGAGGGGCCGCTGTGGCCATGTGGTGACACATCAGCACTGATGGGGCCAAACCCTGTGCCCCAGCTGAACATGCACCTGCCTGGGTGTCCCAGCATCCCTGCCACCACCCACAGGAACCGGTCATGCCATGAGTGTGGGTTGTGTCCCTCCTCCCCCAGGCACCATCCTCTGAATAAAGCTCAAGGACTCTGGGGTTCAGCAGGGATGGAAGGACAAAGGGAAGAAGAGGGAGGAAAAAGGAGAGAGCTGAGAGGCAGCCAGGGGCCTCTTTAAGAGGCAGGGGGTAAATGGCCCACCCTGCTCTGTCCCTGTCCTGCAAAGACCCCTGGCTCTGCTCCTCCCCAGATACAGTCTACGATGAAAAGCTGACATCACCCTTACTCTGGGGAGCCACCTCAGATTGAATCTGTCTTCTCCAGGGCTGCAAATACATCAGCAGGAACGGACTCTAAGAGATTTAACTGCCCAAGTCGATCCTAGGCTGTGCCAGGACTTTGCTGCAGCTCTAGTTATTTATTTTTATGGAAGATTGTTTATTCTGAATAATCAGAAAAGGATTATGATTATTATTTCTGCTATTATTTTCTTTTTGCTAGGAAGGAAATGGCTCATTTACCATCCTCTCCTCCCCCTCGCAGCCCAACAATTAGGTGGCACTGGATGTTTTCCAAAGCAAATGCTGGAGGCAGTGGGACACAAGCAATGAGGTAGCCCAGGGCTTCAGGACAGCAGGGCACAGCTTGAGTCCCTTTCCTGTACATCACCAGCAATCCAGCCTAGCCCTTGGGACACTCCTTCGGTAAGGGGGATAGCAAATCAAGCCCAGAGCTGAATAAACCCGTGTTTTACCTCTGAGAAACTATGAGTCTCACAGAAGAGGGGTAACATTCAGAGTTTGCCCAATTAGAAAGGCAGAAGTTATTTCAATCCTGTTCGGCCTCTTCCCAAATTCCCAAAAAGGGTAGCTGTCTACAGCACTGTGACCAGTCACTCTGTTCCCTGTCCAAGCTGTGCAGGGATCTGGGGGGATCTGGGGTCCTGTTGGAGCAAGACACAAGGAGCCTTTGAGTGTGGGTACAGGACGAGACATTGGGACCCTGTGGGACTTTGAGCACCTAGAAAAGAGTTAGTCAGAGTTGGATGTTGAACGCCAACCCGGATCCTTCTCTTTTCCTTGCTCCAGTGCACACCACACTCCCGTTAAAGATTAAACTGCTCTAGTGTGCAGGGTCCCACAGCAGAGCTCGAGGCAGTCCAACCATCTAGAATATTACTTGATCAGTGAGCCCTTTAGCTTCCCACTTCTTTGCCAGCAGCTGGCACAGAGGGAATGGTGGCACAGGGAATGCCACCATCAGAGGGAATGCTGGCACCAGAGGGAATGCTGGCACCAGGAGTGCCAGCACCGCTCACCTGCGGCACCGCTCCACGTCAGGGTCCTCGCGGCAGAACTGCACCCCCCCATTGCGCAGGGCATCCTCCGGGTTTGCAAACGCCTGCAAGAGAGAGTCCCCACCTGCTTACAGTCTTCAGGAACCTCACAGGTAGAAGCTTTGCCCCTAATCCTGAAGTGCTGTGGGGATTTTTACCTACCCCAAGTTGTCACCACTCTAAAAACAAGGGCTGCTGCACTTCCATGCACACGGTCCTGGGGGTTAAACCCTGCTTCTCCCCAGGGGTTTTCCTTGTCCTCCAAAAAACCCAACGCTGCCTGCTGAACAGGTCCCAAATGGAGGGCTTCAAGACAGTTCCCACCTCACCCCAGTCCTCTTCTTCCCATGAAATCCATTTAGAGAAGACTTTGCCAGCCAGCGAGATCACTGCTCGCAGAGAGCTTGCAGACACAATGTGGCTTCCAAAAGATAACCAGAACTGACAGATTAGACAATATTCCCTGGCTGGCTTTTTGGCAGGGGGACTGTATGGCTTTCCCATGGGGAAATGGGATCCTACACTAATAAAGTTACAAATGAAAATAATTTGTGCAAGCTCCCCACCTATGCTCAGAAGCTGTTCCTCAGGGACCTGCTTACATCTGACAACTTCATTTTGCAGCCCGCAAAGGGCCCTGGTGCTTTCTTTAATTATGTTACAAGTCCAAACTGTCCCAGGGCTGGAGCATCATTTAGAATCACAAAGGGAGAAGACAAGTCATCAGTTACAATGATGCCACAGCATTTGCGTTCTATCTGAGAGCAGAAATGTCTCCCTCCCGCTCCACTGACGCAGTCAGAAACTCCTTAAATACTTTAAAACAGATTTTACAGATATCTGAGTTTTACCAGGAGCTGGGGTGAGGGTGATAAAAGTCCAGTTAGCCCCAGCTCCTGACAGCAGCTGGTCCTCCCTGTATTCCCCCCCACACCCCTGCTACCCCCGACCAAGAACCATTTCCTCCAGCTATTGTTTTGTTCCCCACGACTTGCTGCTCTTCTGGAGCATTCCCATACCCAGTCAGCCTCCAAAAGCTCAAAAGCTTTCTGCTATATTGTAAGAAAAAAGAGCATTGCAATTATTTCTTCTTGAACCTTTTTTTTTTTCTTCTCCTTTTCTTCCAGACCCTGCAAATAAACTGTAAACAGAGTCTTTCTAGAAGCATCTCACCTGCTTGGCATTTTAGATCTGATTATTATTTAGATTAGGTTTCCAAAATTATAAACATCAAGCTACAGATGGTAGAAACAAACAAAAAGGGTCAAGGAGAAGTGAGATATTTATCTGCCGCAGCTATGAAACAAGATTTGCTTTTAACTTAAGTCAAAGAAAACTTAGATTGCTTCAGGAAAATTTTGTTGAACTCTAGACGAATAAAAGAAGAAAGAAAAACCACAGAAACCCAAGCAAAGGGCCAGAAAGGGAGGAGAAGGAAAACGAAACTGGATCTTACCTTCTTTCTGAGTCTCACTTGCCCCGTAATGATGGCAATGACATACATTTTTAAAATCAAAATTGTGCTGTAGAACGTAAATGACAGGAACACTTCATTTTCCATCATTTTGAGAGAACGTGTTGCTCTGTCTCTTCAGCACCCAAAGCCAGCGGAGATCTTGGGCTGCAACAGAGCCCCGCAGCAGAGAGGCAGGAACAGCTGCGTTTAAACACAACACAAATCCTGTCATCTTCCAGTGAAGGCCCCCAGCCCCTGTTTCCCCCTCCAGGCTGCTGGGACAGTAAGGAAACCCCAGCCAGCACAGGCAACATTGGCTTCCTCCGCTCCTCACACCCTGCCACCAGTGGCTCCCTGCGGATGAGCCGCCCCGAGCCCGGACAGCACCCTCGAGGGGGGCCTGGCCACAGTTTGACCTCCGGCCTCTCTAAACCAGCCCATCACGGTGCCCCGTCCCGCCTCCCGGCGGGTGCCCCGAGGCACGGAGCCGCACGGAGCATCCGCCGCCCAGCCGGCCACTGCTCACCCGCAGACCGGAGCTCTTCGGCTGTCGAAGGAGGAGTTGGGAAGAAGGTAAGCGCCTGCCTCAGCCTCATCCAGCCCTTGCGCCCAGTCCCCCGTGGCTGCTTCCCGTCCCGCCCAGTGCGGCTGAGCACTCCCATGCGGAGGCAGCCAGCCCTTCCCTACAGATCCACCTGCCGAGGGACGCACGGCGGACACAGCTGTCCCTTGGGCCACCAGCGCCCACCACCCGGGAGCCTGGGCTGCCCCTGCACCCCCGGCTGGGAGGGGAGCCCCGGGAATGACCAGCCTGGAGCCCAACCTGGCAGGTCCTGGACCGCAAAGCCCCAAAACTGCAAGAAGTGAAGAGGTGCCTGCCCACCCCAAAGTCAGCGAGTCGTGGTTTTCTCAGAGAGGATGAACCAAGGCAGCCAGATGTAATTTTGTCCTTGGTTTAGAAAGTGCCATGTGAATTTGGAGCTGGCTTTTCCTCAGCCATCAAACAGTGTGGAATAAAGAGTGGGATCGGAGCCTCTGCAGGCAGCTGGGCTGCTTTTTAATGCAAACTTAACTCCTTCTCTCCCAGTGCTAGCAGCAGCAAACCTCAGTGAGCCCGAGGCGTGGGAGATGACAGGAGCTCTCCAAGTTTATTAGAGTGGAAGGGCTGAATTTGGTGTTCATTTCCTTAACACAGAAAAAAAAAAAGGAAAAAAAAAGCAAAAAAATGCAGGAAAATACTTAAATACTTCTTTCAGGAAAATAGAAAATTCTTTGCATTTGCCTCTGAATCTTCCTCATGGCCATTCTGCCCTGGTGCTGCAAACCCAAAGACACTGCACTGCTCAGTGCAATGCTCTGGCTCAGCCCCACGATGTAGAAAATAAAATGAGTACGGGACAGATCAGTTCACTTGATCTCTGCAGTTCAAGGCAGCTCCTGAAACATGTGGTTTATTTGCAAAGGTCATGGGTGCAGGAGCTCTGCTTAAGCTGCCAGCCACAGCTTAGAGCATGCCCCAGAGAGAGCAAGAGAGAGAGAAAGATGGAGGAAGATAGATCTAGAGAGGGAGAGAGAGCTAGATAGCTAGATAGAGCTTAAGTCTGGTTCCATGATATTATATCTCTTCTTATACTGAATATGGTAATGGTACAACATCCAATCAATAGAAGACAGAAATCCTTATAGAATTTACATACAACCTATCAAAACTACTACATTACCATACTGTGTTACATTTTAACTCCTAAAAACTACTTTCTAAAGCTACTTTTATCTTCCCTGCCACGCTGGCAGAGTTTTCTGACCCTTGGACATTTCTCTTTGCTGAAGCATCCTCTTCTTTGCTAAAGACATTGTTCAATCAAGAGGGATTCTCCTTCAGCTGGCTGGCCCATTGCTTTTTGGTTGTACAGTAACTGACAGCTTGGTATCCTATATCTCAAAGCTACCTTTCATTTCTATTTCACTTACAGGTTTCGTATTTTCAGAATCTTTTGCCAAGCAGTCATATTTATAAGGTTTCCCTATTTCATCCTCCCCAACACCACGACATCTGAGTGTGCAGGTGGAAGCACAAAGCAGTGAACAAAACACAAAACTGGATGTGCAATGGGACCCGTGGTGCAAGAATAGAAACTGGATGTAGAAACTGCGGTTTGTGTTGCCATGGCATGGGGGCGAATGTGGCATGGAGGCCATGTGGTCTAGTTTTTCTACCTGATACCCAGAAAAGTTTTGACAAACTAAAACCTCCTACCAAGAAATGCTCTGCACAACATGCACACAAACAACGGAAGATTTGATCACAGTTGGCAGCATTTTGCACCATAGTGGTTAATAAGGTGTAAAACCTGCCCAGTTTCATATCTAATTGGCAGACAAGAATTTTACTTGAAATTCCAGGAACAGTTTGACAGAACTGTCCTCTCCCGCCCCAGAAGGGTCATCTTTTGGTAAGTCTTGTGACCTCAGATACACTGAGTGTTAACCTGGGTAATTTAGATTGTAATTGCCATTGTACTGTTAGTGCTGTATAACGCCACTCTGCAGTTCAGACCTTTATCATGGGCAATCCATATGAACCATATATGTTGCATTCAATAAATTGTGCTATTCCTGAACCCAGCTGGCTCTCTTGAATGCAGCCACACCTATAGTTCACAGACTATTGGTGCCCCTGGCATGGGGCCTTATAGTTACATTTTTTCAACAGTGCAGAGAGCGTTTGAAAACCCCAAGCCCTTGGTTTCAAGGGGGAGGTACTTGCAGTTGGTCACCACCACCCTGGCGTCCTGGTGGCTGCAGAACAAGTCCTGGCACAGCCCAGCATGGAGCTCCACGGCCGCTGGCAGGCTGCTTGCCTGGGGGTGGGAGTGGGGACACCAGGACACGCAGCAGCCACGTGGATTCAGACTCTGGTAAGAGCTGGGGTGTTCACCAGCAAACTACATCCAAACCCACCCACGTATCCCTGGAGCTCAGCAGGGTGTTATAAACAACATCATGCCAAGAATAAGTAGATGGTGGCAAAAGCCACATCCCAACACCGCTCCCTCCCATCGCTCTTCTCCACAGCTGATAGGGATCAGCCTGTAACAGAGAAGACCTCAGTGCCCAAGGACTGGGGTTGTGCAGGGCCAGACTAGCCCCACAGCCTGGATGAGACTTTCTCCAGCAGCTCCTTCTCCCAGGAGCCTGAGAGAGGGCAGGCAGCCAGACCCTTCACCAATCCATCACACCCTGTACCCAGCAGCTCCAGTTTTTACCAGCTGAGGATCCAGTCCCTGAGGTCTTCGGCAGTGGGACCTTTTCCTTTCATGCACCTTCTTCCCCTCCCGAGGCAGCCAACACCTCACTGGGCAGCAGGAATATGCACCTGCAGACAAGCCAGGACTCCTCCTGCCAGCCAGCCAGCCTTCTCCTCCTTGGCATCGTTCAAACACTGGCAAGGAGCCCTGGACAATTTGCACCAGCAACTGGCACAAATTTACATTGAATGGAGAGATCAAGAAGCACACCTTGTTTAGGGATAAGCCCTCTGGGCAAACTCAGATGTGGATGTGTTAATTTTAAAAAAGTTTTTCTGTGTATTTATGCATTTCAAAGCATTTCACTGTTACACAGAGTGGAACCCCGGTGGGAGGGTTATGGATGGGGATGAGGAGCAGAAGATGACTGCAAAGGCAGGTGTAATGCTCCTGGGATCCCAACTCCTTTTCAGTTTACCAAGTTCAGGACTCTCATGCTGGGTAGGACACATCCACACTTGCACCTTCCTGGCTTTTGGGACCCAAGGCAATGCAGCTGCCGGAAGTGTGTTCAACCATCCCATTAATCCATGCGGAAGCAGGCTGTTAATGTTAATAGTTTGATCCTCCTCCACAGATCACATCCTGCTGGGACAGAGCCCTTTTCTGAAGAAGACCAAGTCCTAAGCGCAGTATGTCTTTAAACTACAAGTCATGCCTTAAAACCTTGAGCGTAAGAGGTCTCAACCCAAACACCTCTAGCCAAAAAGATTGCTGCTTTTTTTTTTTTTTTTTTTGGAGAAATTATTAATAAAAATCCATGTGAGGCTTTGAAAGATTAGGTCATCAGGTTAGACTGACCCCAAGAGCTGTAGCAAAAAAATGGAGTACTTTGCTAGAGGAGGAATTGAACTGTAGGAAGCAGAAGGAATGAAAAATTCATGGGAGCTGCTCAAGAAAAATACTGAGAAATAGAAGCCTGTAACAGCAATTCTGCTTTGAAAAGATTATGCAATAAAACTCACCCTTGATTCCCACCCAGGTTATTTATTTGACCAACTGAATTACACTACAGTATTGTGACTACATTTTTCCACCCTTGCTATGCTGGGGAATTTCCTGCCAGCAGCGAAAGGAGAGGGTTGGTTCAGTGGAGCACTGGCACGTTCGCTGGGGTGGCACAGCCTGGGCTCCACCCTGATCCCAAAGGGAAGCTGACACTTTGTGCAATTACAGCTCCGATTCCCCAGAATTTTCCCGAATGCAATTACATCCCACAGCTGGGGCTAAGCAAAGAGCCCGAGGGGACTGCTCCAGGCTGGAGAAGACAGGCAGGTGGGTGGCACTTCTCCAGCATGCTTCCACATGCTAGTGGAGAAGGCACAGAGCCCAGCTGGGATTTTGCTTGCCCAGCCCAGGAGCTGAGCCACATTCCCAGCTTGTTCCAATGCTACTGTGGACACTGGTGCCCTCTTTCCATGCCTTTTCTTCCTGCTGCTCCCATCACAAAGCCTTGGAGCCTGCACACTCCAGCGATCACCTGCCCGTGGCTGCACCCATCCTGGGAAACCCAGCTGCCAAGGGAGGCTGTGCTGTGCTGGCTCATCAAAAACTATGACTTTTCAAGTAAAGGCATGAGTGTTTTAGCTGTTTATTAGCGAGAAGAGTGCTCCACCTGCATTCCCTCCTTAGTCTGCACGAAAGCTCCCACCACCATGACGCACCTTCTTCCATGGATCTGTGAAATGCTGTTGCTTCACCTGCAGCTCCCTCTCCCCAGACTCCTGGGCTCCTCATGCTTGTTTCAGCGAGCAGGACACAGAAGACACTGCAGAGTCAGTAACAAGTGGAACCACCAGCATCTCTGGTCTCCAGCATTAGCATCTGTTGTGGTTTGACACTGGCCAAATGCCAGGCACCCATGAAAGTCGCTCCCTCGCCCTCTCCTGCCACAGCTGGGCAGAAGAGAGAGAAAATTAACTAAGGACTCATGAGTTAAGGACTTGGAGAAAACACTCCAAGGGCAAAACAGGCTCAGCTTAGAGGTACAAAATGAATTTAATTACTAACGAAATCAGAGGAAGATAATGAGGAGTAAAACAAGCCCTTAAAACACCTTTTCTTCCCCCATCCCCTCCCTCCTACCCACCAACAGCGCAGGCAGACAGTGCAGGGGGTTTGGTCAGTTCATCACCTGAGGTTTTCTTCCACTGCTTTGGGAGAGGAGTCGTTCCCCTGTGAGACCATGGGGTCCCTCCCATGGGAGACAGTTCTCCATGAACTTCTCCAGCGTGGGTCCACTCTCACGAGCAGCAGTTCTCCCAAAACTGCTGCAATGTGAGTCCCTCCCACAGGCACACACTCCTGAAACTGCTGTGCCGTGGGTCACTCTTCCATGGGGTGCAGTCCCCCAAAGCCAGCCTGCTCCAGCCTGGAAGCAGAGGCCTCCTCTCTCCACCAGGTCTCCCACGGGATCACTGCCTCCTCCAGGCATCAACCCGTGCCAGTGTGGGCACCTCCTCCACGGGCTGTGGGTGGATCTCTGCATCCCCCCTGGATCCCCAGGGGCTGTGGGTGGATCTCTGCATCCCCCCTGGATCCCCAGGGGCTGTGTGTGGATCTCTGCATCCCCCCTGGATCCCCACAGGCTGCAGGGGCACAGCTGCCTCACCATGGTCATCACCACAGCCTGCAGAGGAACCTCAGCTCCGGTGCCTGAAGCACCTCCTCCCCCTCCTCCACTGGCCTTGTTGTCTCCATGTTGTTTCCCTCACATGTTCTCACCTCCTCCTCTTCTCTGGCCAGAAAAAAACTGTGTCACTCGCTTTGTTTTGATTTTCTTCGTAAATATGTTACCACAGAGGCATTACCATCCTCTCTAATGGGCCCAACCTTGGCCAGCGGCACGTCCGTCTTCAGAGCCATCAGAGATTGGCTCAGCCAGACACAGCGGAAGTTTCTAGCAGCTTCTCACAGAAGCCACCCCTGTGCACCAACACCCCCCCACACACCAAAAACCAGACCAAGCAAAACCAACACAGCATCTCAGGAAACAACTGGGATGCTTCAGCCTTTGGCAAACTCAGGCAGATTTTGTCTGGTTTGCATTTTAAAGTGACAGTACTGGCTGCAGCTATCTGAGACACCTCAGGCATGAGGAATGTAGGATCAGACTCTCCCAAAATGTCCTTCACACTCAGAAGAGCAGATGCCTGCAGCAGGAGAAAGCCATCAAGAGAGGCCCAGGGAAGGGGCAGGGGTGTGGTGGCTCTGAGTCTCAGGCAGAGCAGAGGAGGCTGCTGTTCCTCAGCCAGACCCAGGGAACAGGCCCAGGGCCAAGTGAGAGGCAGTGGCACGTCCTCCTGCCTTTTCTCTCTAGCTCCATCCACCATCCTGCTGCTGCCCTGCTCCCAACCACTCTCCTGCCCCAAACTGTCATACCCACCCTGGCTGCAGAGGAGTCACTGTGTCCTCTGCTGCTGTGACACTGAGGAGACGCTAGAGGAGAGGCCATCAGGCTGTGAGTGTGTGGGAAGTAGATTATTTTCTCTTATTCTGAGCCTCAAATGGATTCATGCCTGGGCTTTCTCTTAGAGGAAAGAATTCCTTGGCCATGCTGCTCTGTGCCTTCAGGGTTGAAACCCTGCTGGGAGGGGGGCTGAGGGAAGTTATTTCTCCTCTCTCCTGCTCTCTCCCTCTCTCCCAGCTGGCTAAGAGCTGGCTTCAGGCAGAGCCGTACCTGCCACTGCTGCCACCAGGCAAAGGCTGGAGATGGGAATCAGGACTTGGGGTGGGGGGAGGCCACATCTCCCTCACTCAGCCACACCGCAGCAACTTGTGATGTGTTTTGCTTCCCAAGAACCAGATCCCATCAGCTGTAAACAACAGGCAAAAAGTGCTTATGTTACTGCCCAAAACGAGGGAGTTTCCCCGCCGGACTGAGAGAGAAGAGGAAGAAATTGCTGCCAAAAATTTCAGAATTTGGGAACAGTTCCTAGACTTCAAGCATTTGCAAAACTACAGTGTAGATGTAGATTCCCTGGTGAGGTGCTCTTAAACAAGAGCAAAGGTAAAGGATTCTGCATGATCCTGTCTCCACATGCTGTGATATGGAGAAATGGGAATCAGGGCATGGGAATCACAGCATTAAGAGCCCTGGCTCACTAACAGGGCTGGGAGAGGAAGTAACGGTGGTCCCTGATTCCAATTTTATGGAGACCTGATCTTCAACAGCAATGAGCAGCTTCAAGGTGAAAAGTAGAAAACAAACCTCTTATTTCCTGGACTGTTAACCCTGCCTTGCAACCCAGGAAGAGCTGTCTGCAGAACTTGTCCATTTTAAACTGTATTTTCACAAGATAGGCATTTTCAAGATCTCATAGGATGAGAGGGAATGGAAAGGTCAGCACATCATTGCCTGTCCCTGACCTGAGAGTGGCTACACCATCCTGGTGAAACCAACTCCAAGGAGAGCCTTTGTTCATGGCTTTGCCGTAGAGCTTCACCTACCACAAAGCTTTCCAAAACACAGAGCTTATTTTTAAACCTCCAAGTTCTCTGTGTCCCCTCCATCACCCCTAAATTAAACAGCAGCATTTCCTCCCACCCTCCTGTATAGGTCATGTTGTCTAAATCTCTTTATCACACATGCTGATCTCATAAATGGTATCACTTTGCAATGTCCTGGAGAGCAACTGGGCTTCCTGGAGCAGATCAGGGCCTCCTTCCACAAGACCTGACTCAGGCAGAAGTCAGAGCTGCTGGGCAATTTGTGGTTTTATGAGTTATCATTGTGTCACTGGTCCAGACACATCCTAAAACTTTCCCTTTTCCCTGCACTGAGTCACGAACAACATATCTTTGGGACTTGCTTTTAGGCTGAAAGGTGGTCTGGGTCTCAATTCTGATGTTAATAAACACCCCTCACTAACAATGCTAAAAACACCCTCCCCACAATCAGCCTGGAAAGCAGGGAGCAATTTAGCTATGTTATTTACAGCCCTCTTGCCTGGAAGCTTTTTATTGGGCTGCTGTCTCAGCTGGTGTCTTGCTCAAAGCGGTGGGAGCACTGACACAACATGACCCAGGCTGCACGACCCTGACTTTATCCAGAGCAGAATTTGGGTTGAACGATGCAAAGCAGTAGAAAAACCTCTCCACTCTACTCTGCAGGCAGTGATGCTTGGGGTAACCATCCTAAGTTTTCTTCTCTTCCTGAATGACCCATTGGCAGGACTCCAGGAGCCTGCCCAGGTCCCATGTGTCGATTACTATCCTGATTTACAGCGTACATCCTCATGTCCATGATGTTCCCAGGAATCTGCTCCACCCTGTGTTTATGCAACCCTGAAGCCCTCCACGGGGGAATACGTGCTTTCTGCAATTATTTACAAAGCAGCAGAATGCATCTCTCTAGCACAGCACATTTCTGTTAATAGTGCCACTGACTCAGGCAAAACTGAACACGAAGTGTTCCCTCATCATCAGGAGAGAAGCTGGATCCAGCTGTGGAAAAGCTGTAGGGACAGGAGGCTATGGGATGCTACATTAACGGGGCTAGAGCTGTCCACAAGGAGAGCTGGGCCTCAGGAAGGGGCAGGGAGCTGTGCTGCACCGTTATTGCAGTGGGGGAAGTTGGTGTGAATGTTCAGTGGTGGAAGAAGCTGTTGCTTGTCACCATGAGTGAGGCCCTTGCAGGGTTGTACCAGTCGTGGGACCCACTGTTGTTTCAAGGTAGGACATGCCCCTGTGGGAGAGCAATGGATTGAGGCTCTCTGGTCTCGTTCACCCTGATTCATCCAATCTTCACAAGTCAGAGATTAACTTAAGCTGTGAATCACGAGGTTTAATTCTCTTTCTTGTAAATTTGTTGTCATACATGAAGGTAATGTTTGATAATTACATGCATCAAGTCACCGTCCAAACTGTTAAAATTAAATTACTTCTCGAGACAATTAAGTTCCATAATGAAACTCAATTTAAACAATAAGTTTCATAATGAAACACAATTTAAGATTATGATGATAATAAAAAAAATTAATATTTTATGGGATCTCCTTCCCCTCTTGTTCATGTCACAAACAGACACACAGGAGAATTAAGAACAGCAGTTCTTGCTCAGCTTTGCCCAGCATTCTCCTCCTTTGAAACATGTCTGTGAAAGCACCTCTTACTCAGCTTTACTAGTCCCATTTGCTTTCATCTCTCTTCAAAGGAGGTTTCTCCAAGCTTTTGATTATCCCAGTCATACTTTCATATTTCCCTCCAACACTGAAGCAAGCAGATGACCGGCACATGACTGCCAACTCCTTCACCCCTTGCACTTCAAACATCCTTCAACCTCCTAAAAGCTCATTTTTCTTTTAAATGCCACAAGCCCTCACTGAGGGGTCTAGGATGACTCCTCACCAAGTTATTTAGTACTCTGGAGGGGCTACTCCCAAACTGAAGGAATTCCAGCAATGTTATATAGAAGACAGCCTTGAGACACTTCACAGCTATCGAGCATTAGATCTGGCTGCTCATCGCTGTTCCTTTAGGGCCTCTCTGTATCCTCCAGCCAATCTCCTCCTTTGCTGTGCTGTTAGCATGGACCTAACATTGTTCTTTGCAGAGCACATCCATTCTCCTCTTTTCAACTTGTTCCAGCTCCCTGTTGGCCACAGCATTCCCGCCTCTAAACCACACGTTTTAACAATAGCTGGAAACTGGAGTCCTGCAGGCAACCTTTTATTTTAGCAGAGTACATTTTCTTCCTGTTAGGTAAAATATCTCCTGGAAAAAGAACCTAACAGTTTTAGATCCCTTCCTAACCCTCCATCCTTTATTTAACAGTGAGGAATCTGTATGGAAATTATACTTTAGAGGTCATTCAGAGTAAGATCCAAGGCACAAATTAACAGGTCCTCAGGCTTCCCTGCAATGGCATTCTGATGTCCAAACCACAAAGAAAGATGGACCTGGTGGAATTTCCAGGAAGCCTCACTGTGGTCTCCACAGAAATCACCAAATCCCTCCTTGCTCAGGAGACCTCACTGCTGGTGCCTGCTGTTCTCTGGTTATTGATGCCCTCTGAGGCTCTCCAGCACACCAAGAGCCTGTGCTGCTCTTTGGCCTTGGCTGGCACACTGCCTGATGTTCTTCCTTGGCCCTGAAACCAGCTGGGAAGTACCAGCCATGCCCCATAACCACCTCAGCACTCCAAGGGGTCCAGACTCAGCCTCTCTGAAGAAATGGGGAAGCTATTACAGCACCCAATAGTCACTTTCTCCTGATGAACTTACTTGGTCCTCAGTGTCAACTGCTAGAGCTGATTAAAACCAGGCAGGGGTCTTTACTGAGGCATGAACTGAAGACAGAGCAGGGGTAGCAGAGGCGCCAGTCAGAATAGTGGCCTTGCAAGACTAATTTTGGTAACCTGTGTTTATGGCTCTTCCACGGGAGCTGTGTGTAAGAGCAGGGTGTTAGCTTTCCTAAACCCCCAAGACAAACACAGCCTCTGATTATGGTCCAACTCAAAACCTTTTAAATCCTCTTTCACCTAAGGGTCCAAAATCATTGGATGGGGCTGTCTGCTTAATAACGCCACCACCTTGTGTGCTTTGGATGAGATACAAGCCACTCACCACATCAGAGCCCATGACAGGAGCGAGGGCACAGCATTACTCATGCCCTACTCTTCCTGTAGGACTCCTCCCACACCATTTGAGCAAAGGGTTTTCTTATTTCATCCAGCTGAAGTTTCATCTCTTTCACACTGGTTTTATCCCTAAATTATTACTTACAACAGAATTCTATTTAAGATAGAATATGGGTTAAAGTTTCCCTATTGTTCCTTGTTCTTTCAGTGAGAACTATTACTACACAGGCAGACAAGCTCACACGAGACATACTGCACTCCAAGCCAGCCTGGAGAGCAAAACCAGAAACTCTTGGAGCCAAGCCTAATGGGAACACTCTCCAATTTCAAATTCTGGGCTCAATTTTAGAAACAAAGGTAAAAACCAAAGGAAGGATCAAGGCAGGTGAAGTTTAACTCTCACGGTGTTCCCATCTTATGAGCACCTACAGCACAAGGTTTAATTCTCTTTCTTGTGGAAGTGTTGTCATAAACAATGGAAATGTTTGATATTTACATGCCAAGTTCACTGTCCACACCATTCAAACTAAACTACATCTTTGGACAATAAGTTCCATAATGAAACAAAATCTGAATTGAGATGATGATGGTGATGATGATAAAGATAATAATGATGATGATAATAATCATCATCTTTTTATGGGATCTCCTTCCCCTCTTGTTCATGTCATGGAGAGACAAGTGGAGGATTAGGAACAGATGATGTGACTAAGCCAGTGTTGCTGGAGCCGGGTAAGAGCACCTTGACTTGACCCCAAACTCAGTTCTCAGATCTAATCACTAAACCACAGAGGATGTCTGCGCCAGAAATGTTTAGTTTACAAGTCAAAACAGAGCCTAACTGCCAGCATCGATAGCCCATCCACTGGGTCTATCACTACCATTTAATACATTATTCATCTCGATCTTGCACCGACACAGGCCTTGAAATCAGAGCCCAGAGGCCATGAGGTTGGAGCAGAGCCAGCTCGGCAGGAGAGGTGAAAAGGCAAGGCTGGTGAATGGTAAAGCACCCTCCACACCCTGCTTTGCTTTCCTGAGTTCCTTCCCTGAGGGTGCCTCTCAGCTGCCAGCCCAGGTGGATTTGCATGGTCCAGGGAAGGCTGCTGCTTATCTGCACCTGGTTTTAGGTGGTGCCATTATCGTGGAATCATAGAACCACTCAGGTTGGAAAAAACCTCTAGGATCATCAAATCCAACCCTTAACCACCCGTGTTCACCACTAAACCACTTCCCCAAGTGCAACATAGACATGACTTTTGAACAATTCCAGGGAGGGTGAGCCAGATCCTGAGCTGCTGTGTCCTCTTGCCCTGCAACAGCAGACACCCAAAGCAGCCCATAAAACACCCACCTGTGCCCCAATGTCTCACAGCACTGGTAGTTAACTGGTAATTAAACTCTTAACAGCATTTTTCTCCAAGCTGTTCCTTAACTTATTTATTCCTGGCATCAAAATATGAGACTGGAGCATGTCCAGGACGTCAAAGTCCATTTGAGAAATGGACACCTGTTAAGATCACCCAAGTACAGATTTAAAAATTCTTCTCTTCAAAGCCTGCCACTGTGGCAGTCCTGGCAACTCCCATTCATATGAGCATAAACTTCTGATTCCATCCAAAGTCAACGTGATGCCTCCCTGCATCCCTTCTGCTTCTGGAAGACACTGTGGCTTGCAGGGGAACAGAGCCATTTTGGCTGCCAGGCACTTAAATAATTCCTTGTGCTTGTTCTGAGAAAGGCCATCTCCATCCATCATTGCTTGATGGAGTTGATATGTGTGAAAAATCAAACATGTTCCAGCACCAGGACTCACTCCATAAAGAGCAGTGTCCTGCCAGCATTGTCACCGTGTGCTTATCTATAAAACATTACATTTCCAGCAAGTTCCCACGGTAGGCAAGAAATGTGAGACTGCAGCTTCCCTCACCCCCACATGGAGCATGGCTTAAGCACGTTCCCTCCCCTGCTCTCACTGCCATCCCTACCTATGGCCTGAGTAGATCCACCTGCTGCAAACCACTCAGGATCAGATTAAAAATCACATTTTTCTCCCTCTGCAGAGCTGTCAGTGTTCACCACAGCCAAAGGGCACCGGCAGCATTGACAACCCTTGCTCGGTCCCAGCTGCTCTGGGGAGGAGCTGTGACAATGCAAACCAGGGAAAGCTCTGGCCTGGAGCACCTCAGCATCCAAACTCTGGTAGGTCCTCAGGGCTGGTTGTTCACCCTGCTGGTGAGACTCTGCTCTCTGACTGCAGCCTAGGCTTGGGGAAAAGGGCTTTGAGATTGGGTTTCCAGACAGGGAACACCATTTTCTTGTTGTAGGGAAGAACCTCTCAATGAAATTTTTCAGAGACAGCAACTAGAACAAAATCCAACCCTCCTGGTACCTCAGAATTTCACAAGGGTTCAGACATGATCAAAGGAATTATTTCCCAACAAGTATATAATGTTCTATTTCACTCAGATCCCAAGCTTATCCATACCTTTCCCTCTTGAAATGTCCTTCTTCACACTGCAGAGCACCACACACTGACCCAAGGGACTCTGTGATTTTGTACCCCAGACAATGAAGGCTGTCCAAGTTGAATCACGACTCAAGCTCTTGAGTAAATATTTCAGTGACAAAACAGAGTTGTTAAACCCTTTGCTATGAACTACAGTGTTAAAAAAAAAAAACAAAACAAAACCAAAAACCAACCCTTTCATCATCTGCAAACTTCAGTTTTCCTACCTGCAAGAGAAGTATGACAGGCTCTTGACTCCCTGGGTGTTTCTAGGATTAGACAATGTCTGTTTAACATTAATATAGATTTTGGTGTTTTGTGTTATTGCTCCTGTCACATTACAGAAAGGTCAAGGAACACATTCCATGAGTCAGAGCCTTTCCACAGCATTAGTGTAGTCCTCAGAGCTTAGCCAGGCTCTGTATTTGGATAAAGCCCACCACTATCCCACTCTTTAAAGATCCCAATGTACGTCAGAGTGGCAGCCCTTTCCTGTCACTGCCTCATCTCTATGTTTAGGATAACCAGCACTTGGAAGATTATGCTGAAATTAAAGCATGGAAAAAAACCAAAGCAAAACCACACATATGAGGGGGTAGAAAAAGAGTAAAAATAAAGCAAAATCCTCTCAGAAAAACTCAGACCATTAGAGAGAGTCTAGGCAGAGTCAGAAGGCAGGGAGAGATTATGTAGAAATTAATGTAGGGAAAAATTAGTCTCCCAGCTCTTCTTCTCCAGTTAGAAACCTTCAGCAAGAACCTCTTGCCAGCCTAGCACCTCATGTAAAACAGCACATTTCCAAACCTGTTTCACAAAGCACTTGGAAATATTGAGGACCTTATACACCCTCCAAGAAAAATACAGACTTTTTCTGGGAAAAGCATTGATTCATTGATCCTGCAATTCTTACCTGGAAAACTCTTGCACTCCATGAACTGAAGATGGGGCTGCAGCCCTGATTCCCAGCACCCTGTCCCTGGGCTGGAGACAGTTCCCTTGGTTCACCAGCCATCTGGGAGGTCTGCTGCCTTGTGATGAGAGAGCCCTGCTAACCAGCCACATCCCAGCTTCTTTGAGCTCTCTGCCACACAGGTCAAAGCAAGCCAGCCCAAAGTCCCAAAAAGGCTGACTTTAAACCAGTCAAACTGCAGGTGGCAGGAAACTCCAACACCCTGGAAGCAGGGTCAGGCCAGGCAAAAATCTCATCTGAGACTTTTCCCTCTCCTCACCTTGAGTACTCTATCTCTGCCTTCCTCACTTTGCAACACAGATGCCCCATCTCCATTGCCTCCTCTACCACAACAGCTTTAGCACCCCCAATTGCCCACTGCAAACACCCTCTATCCTCCAGCTCATACCACTGATCCCCACATTGCTACTGCTCTCCTTCTGGAAGTCTCTGCCATGTCCTTTCCTTTCTCACACCCTCTCCTTCTCACCACACAACTTCCACTGCTGATCAACACCCCAAATCACAGACACCCCAAGCCTACTGCACACTGAATGCCTTTCCAAAGTTCTTCTCTGCTGCAGATTTTCGGTACTTTGAGCTTGTGGCAGCTGGTTCAAGATGACCCACTGCTGGCCAACCACCCCACCCCCCGTGCTGGTCAGGAGGGCAATGTCAATGCATGACAGGGTGCCAGTTCTATGCCTAGGGCACAGGAGGATGTTGAGGTGAAAGAACAACATGTTCAACACAACAGGCACAAAACATTGCACTGTGGACTGTGTGTTGCAGGGTCTGTGCTCCACTTGCAGCTTCCAGACTGCTGTTCAAGGAAATTGCCATCAATGTCAGCCTCACCACCACTATTAGACATCTCATCCATGTCCAGGCCCAGCTTGAACCCATTTAACTTGTAATAGATAATGAGATAACAGCATGACATGCAGCAGCTGAAGATTATTTAAACACCCATCTGGTACCTGTTATGCAGCATACGTCCTATTGTTGTATAGGAAATATATGCCACCTCCCTCCCACATGGAAAGGAGATCTATAGATGTGTCTCATGCTACCCCTTCTTTTTGCACAGATGAGGTAATTCTCCTTCTCTGTGCTGTTTCTAGCATATCACTTTGCATTTCCCATCTGTGTTTTGGGAGATGCAGTCCCTTCCAGGCTGGTGAGACTTTGTGAAAACACAAAAGAGCACAACGAAAAGTTTGCTCAGGACATCTCACCCCCTTCACACATCAGTCAGAAAAAACTCTGCCATTAAACTGATTCACCCCGTGCAAGACACAACGTGGCACTGCCCTTCATCCCAGAGAGATTCAGGGATGACAGTCTATGTCTGTGTTTATTGGACCACACTGATTCTACAGGGGAATGGTGAAATACCTGCTGAAGCTTGAGTGGTGAGTAAGGCAACCTGCTCACACTTTAATTCAGATGGACAGACGAGTATCTGCAGATCCCAGCTAAACAGCCTCATTTCTTTATCCAAACTCTTCACCTTCTTTTGTAGGATGGCTGTTTTGCTGAAATGACCCTCATGGCTCCGGCTCTCTGTGATCCCTCAGCAGCTGCGGGCTGGGTTGTTGTGTATCCCAAGAAATCACGTTTCACAACACAAGTTATCAGCTCTGCAGATGGGAGTCCACATTCCTCTGTTTTTCTCAATCATGACTCAGTTTTCAGTTCTGCAAAAACTGCTCTCCCGCGTAAACCCTGGACCAAACCCTGTGTCTGACGCCCCATCTAGTGTTCACCATGGACAGATGCAGACCGGGTCGGTGCAGAGGAAAGAGGTGGAGAATTCCCAGCATTTTCAGCGGTATTAAACCACCTTTATAAAACTTATTTGTCTTCAAGAGAGCTTGGAGAGAGCCCAGGCGACATGGAGTCTTGCATATCCCACTGCCAGTTCCCTCCTCTGGAGAGTCTCTGCAGCCTCTGGGTGTCCAAGTGGAGATGGCAGCTGGAAAGCCCTGGAAACGCAGCTCCTTCCATGATTGGCAGCCCACGCTTGGAGGACACCTGGACAAACCCAGGAGTGGAATCCATTCCAGCCTTGGAATGAGGAGCCAAGAATCTAAGCTGTGCTCACCTCAAGGCTCGATGGCAGCTGACAGCCCTGGATTCTCTCAAACAGGGAACAACGGCACTTCCTGGCTGCTCGGCAGTCGGCAGCACTGGGTGCTCTTGTCAAGACAGTCATCAAACCTTGAGCAGGTATTTTGAATGCTAAATAACGCTGCTCAGTGTTTTTCCAATGAGATTTTAAAAATATAATGGGAATTACTGAAAAGTGTGTTTCACAGTTTTTTCATAAAAAAAAAAAAAGTGTTTGCTGAGAAAATAAAACTTTTTCGGTGTCTGTCCTTCTTTGCAGAAACACTTTCTGGGTGGTGGGGAGATAGTGAAGGACATAAAATCTGCTCTGAGAACTTGGTTTTAACACACAGCAGCTTTCTGACGCGTTCGGTGCTGCGAATTGCAGAGCCCCAGGCACTGCTACGGAAATCCTCGGGCTCTGTGATGTTGTGTGCACGACTACTCGCAGTTAAGCCCCAAACAAGCACCTCTATGTTCTCTGTTAATCACCAGCCCAATTAGCACCCTGGGTAAGACGCAGAGAGGTTCCAGTCCTCCTCCCATCAGAGATGGGATTGTTCTAGTGAAACTCTCACTCTGCCTGTGCAATGCTCTGTTCACAACACTTTCAGTTCTCCTGGAGCGGTGTGATAAGTCTGTTAACTCATTAACACCTCCAGCTTACGGGGAACTTGGCTTCCAGCCTCTCCAGCAGCCCCAGGCTCCACACTCCAGGAAGTTTTTCTGCGGTTTCTGTTTTGGTTTCTTTTCCTGCTGAGCCAGGCCGGCTCTCAGCTCCCACCATGAAGCTCCTAAAGGCTGCTGTAATCTTTGTTCTTGTGCCCACTCTGCCGGCTTTTGACCCTCTCACCGCTTCAGTCGCTGTGGGAAGTGCTGCTATAGCTTGGCATCTCTTCTCCTCCGACTCCTGGTTCAAGTGCCGCTTCCAGGAGTGCTGCAAAAAGAATAACACTCTGAACTTCAGCGGTAAGGCAGTGGCAAGTGGCAGGCTGGTGTTCCTTCCTGGGGTGGTGAGAGCTTCCTTCGGTGGGATTGTGGAAAATAAGGGTTACCACCCAGGCTGGCTCTACAAGGCAGAGGCTGCACTAACCTAATATTCCTTATCTCACGAGAAATTGTGTGTGCTGCTTCTCCGAGCAATACTGGAGCATTTTCCTTGCTGGTTTCTTGGTTTATGTGGGCAGAAATAGGAGGCTCTACTGGCTTATGGCACCATCAGGGCAGCAAAGGCAATTGATAGGCTGCATCAATGTGTATAAACATCTAAGGGTGGGATGCCAAGAGAGCGGATCAAGCTCTTCTCGGTGGTGCCAAGGACACGAGTCAATAGGCAGGGAACACAGCTTGGAAAAATTACTGAAATTTACATTTTGATAAACTAACTCTGATATGCCTCAATGAATAAAGCCTGAGAGAGAAATATGTATTGTTAGATTGAACACCTGGAATGCAGAAATTATGGACCACAAGGAAATTTTGTAGAAACTATTTTGTTGGAGACTAGCAAAGACTCAGTTTCTGCATTGTAAAATCCCTACCAGAGGAAAAAGATATTAAAAAGACTAAAATTATGGTCTAATTAGCATGAGAAGATAGAAATCAATAACCAGTAGAGGGTAGAATAGTAATTAATGAAAGAAAATTATGTAATTTAGAACCGATGAGCAATAATTTCTGTGCTTGTTAAAAGAGTATAAATAAGTGAAAAAATTGTGTGCCTATGCGGCGGCTGCAATTTGGTAGGCCTGGCGAGAACAGAGTAACGCCTTCGTCGCTAGCACTAAAAAGCCGGTATTGGAGGGTTTGATTTAGCCGGCAGATTTGGTAACCACATGACGCGCTGCGGTTCCTTCCACCCTCCCCATCCCGGGATTCGGGATCTCCGCCCTGCCCGTCCCTTTGCCCGGCACAAAGATGGCGGCGTTGGCGGCCCCTCACGGGGCGGAGTCGCGCGGCCGCGCAGGCGCGGTGGGCGCGGTG
>VYXG01004785.1:243769-254261 GCA_013397235.1 Lanius ludovicianus | reverse complement strand
GCTCTTCGGGCAGCACCTGGCCAAGGACGTGGTGCTGAAGGCGGTGCTGGGCTTCAGCAACAACCCTAGCCCCAAGAAGCCGCTGATGCTGTCGCTGCACGGCTGGGCCGGCACCGGCAAGAACTTCCTCAGCCAGATCCTGGCGGAGCAGGTCCACCCCGCTGGCCTGCGCAGCAAGTTCGTCCATCTCTTCCTGGCCACCCTGCACTTCCCCCACCAGGACCAGGTCAAGCTCTACAAGGTGAGGAGGGACGCGAGGTGACCCGGTTGCCCCCAGTCGGTCCCCCAGTAGGGGGGTTGTCCTGCACATCTCCCCCAGGTTCCCACTGGGATGAGCTCAGTTGATCAGAGCATGATGCTGATAATGCCCAAGGTTGTGAGTTCGATCCCTGTATGGGCCATTCACTTAAAAGTTGGACTCGATGATCCTTGTGGGTCCCTTCCGACTCATAATATTCTGATTAATATTGCTGTCAGCTGGGGGTGTGCAGCTAGATATTCCAGAGTTGATGCTTAGGAGAGACGGAGGGGAAGTTAATGAATAAAGTAGAAGGCACCAAAAAGCCGATAAATCAAACCCGAGATAGTTTCCATTTCCTAGCGCTGTCCTCTCACTGATGCCATCTGCTGATTCCCATGCTCGCTGCAAGGAGAGTTTGTCAGTCCGGCTGCATTATCCTGGCGGTCCGGGATGGAAGGAACCTTCTCCATAGCCCCCGTGTTTTGCATTTATGGCTGAAACAGTGTTGATAATGTTGAGAACACAGTGGTGTTTTGGCTGTAACACAACAGTGCTTGCACAGCTTCAAAGCTTGGTGGTGTTTCCCACTCGTATCGAGCAGGCTGGGGTGGACAAGAGATGGGGAGGGGGCACAGCCTGGACAGCTGACCCCCACTGGCCAAAAGGATATTCCATACCACATGCTGTCATGCTAAGCCATAGAAATGGGGGTTGAAGAAGGAAAAAGTGGAGGGGCATTGGTTTGCAAGGTGGTTGTTGCTCTAGCTCTGGCTGGACACTGGTCTGCATGTGTTGGGTGATTCCCTTTGCTTGTCTTTTTCCTCTTTCATTCACCAGCCAGTGAGTGTGGGATACTGAGATTTGACAGTGTGTCCCCAGAATCTGTCACATGCAAGAACTTTGCAGTACATCTGGTAAAGACCTTGTTTTTCAGTGGCTTTCAACCTCTTGTTCCAGGAACAGCTGCAGAACTGGATTCGAGGCAATGTCAGTGCCTGTCCTTCCTCTGTCTTCATTTTTGATGAGATGGACAAAATGCATCCAGGTGTCATTGATGCCATCAAGCCCTTCTTAGACTATTACGAGGAGGTTGATGGGGTGTCCTACAGGAAAGCCATCTTCATCTTCCTCAGGTCTGTGGCACCAATTTCTATAATTTTGAGATAGTGAATGTTTATTTATTATGATAATGATGTTTCTTTGGGGACCTCATTCAAAGAACAGCAAGAAAATGCTCTGGAGGGAAGATTCTCTGTGCAAAGATAGTGCAGAGCACTCTGAGCTTGTGCCTGTGGCTGTAGTGAAACAGGTCGATGCTGTGTATGGCCACTGCAGTGTGCTGAGCTCATGAATCTGGCCCAGAGCACAGGACATAAGAGAGTTTACATTTTGGGATGGGTGCACCATGTACTGGGCCTTGCTGGCATGGAGTTAACTATCTTCAGAGCAGCTGGTTTGGTGCTGTTTTGGATTTGTAGCCACGGGAGTGTTGATAACACACCAATGTTTTGCCCGCTTCTGGATGATGCTTGCAAAGCCTCAAGGCTTTTTCCCACAGTAGGCTGGGGTGGGCAGGAGGATGGGAGGGGACACAGCTGGGACAGCTGACCTGAACTGCCCAGGGAGATATATAATACAGTGGCACGTCATGTTCAGCAATAAAAACAGGGGTGGAGAAAAAAGTGGAGTTGCAGCTTTAAGGTGATGGTTCTTTAGCATTCTCCTGGGCATTGGTCTGACTGTGGGGGCAGTGAGTGATTTCCTTAGTCCTCCTTGTATTTTTTTTCTTTCCTCTTTTTTCTCCTATTGAACTATCATTACCTTGACCCACAAGTCTTCAGACTTTTGCTCTTCCTGTTTTCTCCTTCCATCCCACTGAGGCAGGCGGGAGTAAGCAAGTGGCTGTGTACGTGCTTGGCTCCTGGCTGGGGGCAACCCACCACACACAGATGGCTACTTAAAGAACTGCAGACTTTCCCTAAATTTTGGCTTATAGGATTCTTTTTTCTGATTTGTTTGATATCAAGGAGATTAGCAGTATGTGTAAATGACTGCAAAAGAAATTCAGGTTCAGTTGTGTCTGTATTTCACCACTGTACATTCTTCTCTTATGATCAGCAATGCAGGTGGTGATTTAATTAACAAAGCAGCTCTTGAATTCTGGACAAGTGGAAAGCGCAGGGAAGATATTCAACTGAAAGATCTGGAGCCCTTGCTCTCTGTAGGAGTCTTCAACAACAAGAATAGTAAGTCACTTTGCCCCAAAAATGGGAAATTCATTCCTCAGTGGCTGAGACAAACTGCTTTGTGAATTCAGCCTGGCCTGAGGATCCTGTCATATGCAGGATCAAGTTTAGAGAAACTACTTCTTATGATTTTTTTCACCCTCAATTTATCCAGGTGGGCTGTGGCACAGCAGCATCATTGACAGGAACCTTATTGACTACTTTGTCCCTTTCCTGCCCCTGGAGCAAAAGCATGTGAAGATGTGTGTCAGAGCCGAAATGACAGCCCGTGGCTATGCTGTGGATGAGAAGATTGTTCAGGCAGTGGCTGATGAGATGACCTACTTCCCCAAGGAACAGAAGATCTACTCTGATAAAGGCTGCAAGACTGTACAGGCCAAGTTGGATATTCACGAAGACCTTGTGATGAGAGATACAAAAGCCAGGGGTTGATTTCCCCTTTGAGTCCCCAAAGCACTTTCAGAGCTTTTGGAAATCTGTGTATTTGCACTTACACTTTTTTTACTGTTGCAGGGAGTATGGTGAAAATACCAGAGTGAGGTGTATGGGCTTGGTAGCTTTTTTGTGTGTTTGGTTTTTTTAGGGTTTTTTTTAACGTAACATAGAATTGGGAACTTAAGAGACCATCTAGAGCCACCCTCTACTATGGGCAGGGACACTTTCCACTGAATCAGGTCACTCATAGTCCCATCCAGCCTGGCTTTGAAGCACTGTCCGTCTCTGAAATGGCTGGTATCCAAATGATGCCTCCTTTAGTTTTCTTTTAATCTATAGAGAATTTCTAGTGTGACACATAGCACTGCATACAGCCTCTCCTGCTTTATTCTTCCAAGTGGGATTATTAAGTATTTAATTCCTCTTTCCATACAAACTAGACTGGAGCAAAGGAAAACAGGGGAATTCTGCCAGGTAGTCATATTCCCTTCCATATGTAGAGTCCTGTTTACATTCATAGTGACATGGAGTGTGCTGTGTTCTGAACTATGATCATGGCTGCAGAGGTAACTCCTTGGTGCATTGCAGTAAGAAGATGATGTGGTAGAAATTTTCCTGTGCTTCAGCTGGGCATCATCCTACATCTGGTACAGTAACATGGAAAGTCATTATGAACTTCTAGAAATCTGTTACTAAATAATACAGAGAGGGCAGGGGACGAGGAAGTAAGAGCTTGCCCCATGTTTCTTTGAGGAAAAAGAAATTGTTAAAGAAACTTTATATTCTTTAAAGGGGCCAAGTAAATTTGTGACTCCAGGTCTTCCTAAACTGAGGGACACATCTGAAGGATCTGTTACAACATACTAGGCCAGCCTTCTGTACTTAACCAGAAAATCTCTCAGGAGGTTTTGACTTGCAGTTTGTCAGGTTAATCTGTGTGTGGGCTCCTGGACCTGAAGTCTGTAAGGTCTTTAGTAGTCCCTGCCTCTGCTGCTCCTAATGGTCAAGGTGTAGATAATGCTACTCTCACCTTGCTTGGAAGACACTTGGATGGAAGAAATGATTTTTAATAGTGTAGTTTTATGCTGAAGTGTAAGCATAAATAAACAATCCTATACCTCACTAGTAAAGGATATTTTATAGTAGCTTTTAACATTAAAGAATGCCTGTGTGAAAGGGTGAGTGATGAGTTAAGAAGCTGGGAAAGATCGATTTAACCTTCACTCAGTGGGGAGGCTGAGGTTGAACCACTGTTGCAAGCTTTAACTCTTAGTCTCCCATTACTTGCGTACCGAATGTTGTAAAGCAAGACAGAAGTGCCTTTCACTTTGTTGATTGTACTATGATTTTAAATTGGTACAAGAGATGAAGCTGGTTTTGTGCTGCATCATCTAGTCCCTCAATTGTTCTTAAACTTCCTTTAAGAGGTGATGCTGAATTATAGGTCTCATTACAATTATGTTAATTCAAATAACAACAGCGAGTTTAGCGCTCATGTTAAGCTCTAAATGAAAAGTGTTGATTGCCTTTTACAGCCCCACTGGAGTTTGTAAAACGTTGGCAAACTGTTCACACTGATGCAATCTCCAGAGCCAAACACTAGGAAGCCATTAACCTTGGGACATTGGACTGTCACTTTTCAGTGTGATGTTTTGCCTACTAACTGATTTATTCATAGTTGTATATGTTGCATCCAGTTTCACTTACTCCAAAAAGAAAATATTTGTGCTATTTCAAAATACTAAACACTACTGTACTGCAGTTGGAATAAATCCTAAGTTACTTCTTCTCTCTTGGTTAATCATTTTCAGGTATAGCAAAGTACTGGTTTATGCAGTTTGCAACCAGCTGCACTGCACATTTCTGTTACACTTCCTTTGTAAGTGTGGGGCAGCTGTTGGCAGCAGCTCACACCTCACTGAAGGGTGTGCATGTGTTGTGCTCTAAGGATGCACCAGGAAATGTCAGGGAGCTGCCTGGGAAGCACAGGCTCTGCTGTTCACTTGGATTTCAGCACTCACGGGACAGCTGAGCTGCTTCTCCCTCCCTGGGCACACCGGGCTCTGGGGCCAGGCTGCCTCTGGCTGGCAGGACAGCAGCACTTCCTATTTCATTTTATTTAAACCATAGCCTCTGATTTTATGAGCACAGTGTGAGATCTCAGAACACTCCCTGCAGAAAGTTGAACTAAAGAAGCAGCTGCTTGTGCTGGACTCTGGTAAGAACAGAATTCACTCTTGGGATTGCTCAGCTCCTCTGGCCAATGGACTGTTTCTCTGGGCAGCAGGCCTTTCCCTCATGACATTTTCCTTTAAATTGTCTAATCCAGTCTTAAATGGCCTATTAAACAGAATAATGGCCAAAGTTACTCAGTCACAGCAAGGAAGAGTGAGGACCTTAGCTCTGAAACCATACAGGGGAGGAATAACAACAGGATCAGAACAATCACACTGGGGAGTGATTTCAGGCACAGGGATATTTTCCATCTAGATAAAACTGCTCCTGGCCAGGGCTGCAGAACAGAAGAGAGATTAAACAGAGGCAATCTCCACCCTTTCCACATCAATCTTACTCTCCAGAGGAAGCTTCCATCTACCCTGGGCCATTCAGGGCTGTGATACAATGAAATACTGGCTACCAGTGTATGTCAAATGCTTGTACTGATGCTGCACTAAGATAGTTCTGGAAAAGCAACAAGACTGCTTGGTTGTACTGATTCTCTGGAGGAGAAGGAAGCAGACAGCAGTACAAGTTTATCATTATTACATGTGCTTTTTTCCATTAGCCAGTTATTTGCTATAATCAGGAAGTCAAAGAAACAGATAAACACCTGAGTTCAAAGCACTCATTTGCTGACAAATACTAGGATTGATAACTGCATATCACACACCTTCAGAGCTATTGGACAGTTGGAGCCTCACAGGCCCTTTTTTTCCCCCCACAGCAGAAAAAACGTGGGTAGCTTCAAACAGAGCCTGCAGTGTTCAAGCAGTGGTAGCATAGTGAGAGGAGGAGATGAGCAGCAGGGTTTTAACTGGTCTCTACAAAACAAGTTCATCCTTACTGAGCACACATAGATCTAGGAAGTCTGCCTCTACAAAAACCACACGACTGTAATTAGTATAAATGCTCCAGAAGTGCAGTTTCTACTCCAAACTTGATTTGTTTCACCAGATAGCAAAGAGTCACATCTCCCACTATCTCTGCCCTTTGAACTCCAGAAGGGAGATACCTGTACTCAAGCATAGCTTGAATAGCCAGGAATGCAGCGTGCTGTTCCTCAACATGGAGCATATTTGTGCAAAATTAATATCAAATCACTGAATACAAAGAACACCAGATTGCTGATGAGAAAAGTTTATTTTGAACAGCAACTGGAATGAAAAAAGCCTCTGCAGTGCTCACATTCAGAAACAAGTCTGATACCCTTTGCAGCAACTTCTGTGGACACATTTTTTAAGTGATTTTTTTTTTCCAAATGCCTTTAGATCTGCCTCCATCCCTGCCTCAAAAGCACACAGTATGGTGAGAAGATGAAAAAGGGAAACCCCTGCAAGCTGACCCCTGAATTCAACGTGTAAGGGAAGAAGAGAAACCTCTTTTCAATTTCCATGGTGTAAAATCTAATCTGCACCCCTTTCCCACAAGGTTGCAGCCGTTCCATGAAGCTGACTCACCACTCCCAGAACACAATTCTCCCTCCTGAGATCACTCCTGGGAGAGCCTGCTGTGGGCAACTTTATACAAAAAAACTAATCAAAAATACTACACTAGTGTGGCATTTAAGGATTTTAACTCACTTCCTTGTAATATTAAGTCTGCTCTCTGAACACTATTCACTACTCACAACAAAGAGTTTTATATTACTGGTTTGACATATAGGAGACGAAATTATACCTCTGTTTTGAAAAAGACAATGGCACTGATGATAGAAGAGCCCAGATTTTTTAATTCTAGAATCCCCCCCTTATCTTTACTGGGCCCAAGCTGTTGAAGGCAAAAAGACACATATTCTATTTTAATGCATATTCCCACACAGGACCAATGAAGGCTTTCAGAGACACAAGAACTCTGATTAAAATTCTCAATATTGTCTAGAGATCATCCATAAAAGAGCAAAATCAAATTAAAATTAGGTCATAGTCTCAGTCCTTCTATACCTGTCAAGAATTTGCAAAGGGTTCCAATGATTGACACATGATTCAAGGAGTCTTGATCCCTGCCAGATCCAGGAATTCCCAAAGCAGTTCCTTCTTACCTTCACAGCACAGGGCTGAAGCACTTGGGAGCCACGACTGGTGACAAAATAAAAATGCAGAGGCACTGCTGCTCATTTACACACCAGTTAGAAAACAGTGTTCCTTTCTTTAAAAAGTACTTAAAAATGAAATGTCTCAGGTCCTCCACTTTGTGATTAAGTTAAATTTGCTTCTTTGCAGGCTGTAGCAATAAAGCATTAGAAGTCATAATAATAATCCAGCTTTGCATCCACAGTTTTACATCCTTTATCTGAGTAAATTCTCTCCTCTCTGGGGAAGTAGGTCATCTCGTCAGCTATCCTGCCCACAATGTCTTCATCCACAGTGTAGCCACGTGACTCAATCTCAACCCTGACACACATTTTCACATGTTTGTATTCCAGAGGCAGGAAAGGAATAAAGTAGTCGATGAGGTTTCTATCAATCAAGGTGCTGTGCCAAAATCCACCTGCAAAGGGAAAGAGGTTTGTTAGTACATCTCTAGTTAAACACTACCACAGGTTGAATGGGAGCAAGGGGCAGATCACAGCTAAGAATTCAGCTGGGATGTCAGAGGTCTATAATACACAAGCCCTTCTCATGTTAATTTGTGCACAAAGTTTTGTACAGACACATAAATGTGGTCCTTTAAGCTGAATGAATGAATCTTGGCTTGAGCCTTGCTCTCCAGCTGCGGGTCTCACACCTTTCCCCTCCCTCACCTAGAAAGGGGCAGATTTTCTCTTATCAGCTCTCCCAGACAAATTGTCTTATTCTTTTTTTTTTGGAGCTTACATCTAAACTTTTTCAGAAGTACAGTGAGTTTGCTTCCAATGCTAAATTTAGAGCTTAATTATGTTAAAGCCCCTTTTCAGCAGAAGTCCTGTGTGAGGAAACCTTTGAAGAACTTCCCCACACATGCAGTCCAACAGGCAGCAAACAAGGCTGGTGGCCAAGGCGCACACAGAGCTCCTTCATCTTCACTCATCCTGGGAGCCAACTGCAGGCCCCAAAACTGCATTTTTGCTCCTCACAAGCCAAAAACTGGAGGTCACATCAAGAAGAAACCATAGCTTGTAAAAATGCAGCTAAATGCAGCCCATCCTTTTTGTGTAACTTTCACCACCTCAAAAGCAATCCCGGTTTTACTCACTATTTTTGTTGTTGAAGACGGACACAGACAGTGCATTTTGGATATCAGTGAGCTGGATATCTTCCCTTGTCCTCCCATTTCTCCAGAAATCTAGTGCCACCTCTGTTATTTTTTCAGCTCCTGCATTGCTAAGTAGAGAGAAAACAGAGATTGTAGCTGAGGGTAATTTTAAAAGCTGAGGTTATGAAGTAAAACCATGGAATGTACAGAACAGCAAAGCTGAGAAGTCACTGGTTACCTGAGGAAGATGAAGATGGCTTGTCTGTAGGACACCCCATCCAGCAGCTCATAGTAGTCCAGGAAGGGCTTGATTGAGTCAATGAGCCCTGCATGCATTTTATCCATTTCATCAAATATAAAGATCGACCGGGGACAGATGCTCACATTTCCCCGAATCCATAACTGCAACTGGTCCTGAGTGCCATAAAAATGAAAGCTGCTGAAAGAGTTTGTGTTGAAAAGACAGAAAAAATAGCACTTTCTGTTTATAGAACCTTGTCCTGAAGGAGTTATTTCAGTTGGCATCATTTTAATAGCTTTGCCTTTTTGACTAAAATATGGTTAAAAACGGTAAATGAAACCTCAACAAAATCTTGTGCTGGTTCTGAAAAATCTTAAGACACCAAGAGACAGGATAGGACAAGCAGGAATTCTCCTACATATTCCTGTAAAAGTAAAAATGAAAGTGCACAGGAGGACAAAAAATGGGTCCCACCATGAATTGCCACACAAAGCCAAGTTCTGACAAGCCAGATGATGACTTTTGGCAGCACTTTGGTCTAAATACCCTTAATATAAACAATATTAAATTGGCAGCAGCAGTGAGAAATTGCACCTGCACTCACTGGCAGAAACAGAAACAAAATTTAATTCTCCGTGTTTTAATCACTTAGAAGTTAAATGAAGACAATAACAAGTCCTTCTTAAAACACTTGTCCAGAAAGGCTAATGCTTTATTGCATCAAAAGATTCCCTCATTTAAGCATTCCAATTTTCTCTTGAGCAATACATTCAAGATCAATAATGCATTAACAGGGGGAAAAAGGTTGATGTGCTGGTAGATGAATGAGAAATAACTGTTCTGACGATTTTCAATGATTCATCACTTTTTTATTTACTCTACTCAGTCCATGAACTGCAGGTGTACTGGGGATAAGCAGAAAAGCATACTTTTATTTCAAAACAGCTCTGTTAAAAGAAAGGGGGAAATAAGTTGTAAAAGAGGAATTGTCTATTTCCTCCATTTAGAAATAAGGCTTGTAGACCTTCCTGTTCCCACTTTTAACATATACAAACTGAATATCAACATGCAGTACTACAAGACAGTGGTACTCATTCCAAATACATTTATCTGTATCTTTCTGGCAGCAGAGTATTTTGTGATTTTACTTTACAGATGAGAAACGGATCCACAGAAAGCTAAATAACCTGCTCAGTGTGCAGCAGAACAGACGGTGATGCCTCAGAAAGCCAGTACCAGCTTGCCATGGTGCCTGACAAACCTGGGAGTTATTGAGTTGTTTCCCAGAATATTTTGGTTTTATGCAGTACCACTAACATATCACCTAACCAGGAATCATGTTTATCTGTAAGTCAGTCCCATCTCCAAGCAAAATGCAGAATGAAAATTAAACCATATCACTCTTCCCCTAAAGACAGACTCCAAACACACGCAAAAACTTTACATTCACGAGAAAACCAATCCTGATGGATGTTAGGATCTACAGAGTTCTGTACAGAAGATTCCAAAACTGGCACTGCATACATGTTACCACACAAAATAACATCTAGGTCTGTAGCACTTATCATGCCATGACATTTGTAACTCATTGCAGCACAGCTCATTCTTACCTTGTAGAGATTGATGCTGTGAGCGTGAGGAAAGTGTAAAGTTGCCACGAACTGATGGACATATTTACTCTGCAGACCTCTTTTGTAAATACTTTCGGCGACGATCTTACTGACAAAGTTTTTGCCTGTTCCAGTCCACCCGTGCAAGGAAAGCGCGAGAGGCTTTTTGGCGTTGGTGTTGTTCAAGAAGCCCCTCACGGCTTTTACAACCACCTTGCTCACCAAGTGCTGCCCGAACAGCTTCTTGTCCAAATTCTCCTGCAGAGCTGCATGGAGAGACCACACTGTCAGCGGCGGGGAGCGGGCGGGCCGCGGGCTCACCCCGCCC